>SJJU01008360.1:0-16739 GCA_012932125.1 Conopomorpha cramerella | reverse complement strand
ATAATAAATAAATAAATATTTTACAACAACACACACATTGCCTTCATCCCATGTTAAGTAGCTAAAGCACTTGTGTTATGGAAATCAGACAACGAAATATACTTACTTAAATACTTTGTTTTTCTTTTAAATACATACTTATATAAATAAAACACCCAGACACATCCAACAAGTACTTAAAAGCTCATCACCTAAATACCTGCCAGCGGTGGGAATCGAACCCACGACCCTACGGAGCAGAGGCAGACATGCTGACCACTACACCAACGGGCCCGTCTTAGTCACAGACACTCTGGTTAAGTGGGTAAATTCATTTGTTTTGATTGAATTATAAGCATAACAACAAATGTCTCCTTAAAACATCGTATTCTTTACACCCTAAGGAGTCAATTATGCTAACAAAAATTGATGCAACAAAGTTTAAAAATAGCGCTATCAACTTAAACTTTGAAGTTCAAAAACTCAAAAACAGTATGTAAGGTAACTGTAATTTATTTAAAAAAAATATCCCCGTGATGCAGTTTTCCCAAACGTCTACCGCGATTACACCCGTTATTAACCCTAAATCAGACAAGGTTAGTTGTTTTTCTGATATATTTTGGACTCTATTGACGTTTGTTATTCTAATTACCGACTCCATCACATAAACCCGGGTGATGTTTATCATAAAATCAAGCTTTTAAGTACAATGTGAAATCATTGTTTAATGTTTAAATAGGCATGTATGTGTCCTGTAGTGTTAAATACCTTATATGATTATTCTGTAATAAGCTCTCTGAAATCTTGATGATGATTTCAGTGAAGACATACAATAGGTAAGGTTTAAAGTATATGTTGATCAAAATCAGTTGGTTATTAGATCGCGATCTTTAAGGCGGGATAAAATTCGTTAGCCTTGGCACGAAAATTTCTGGATACTACATTGTTCAGTCACGGCCAATTAGCAAATTATATAGTGAACAACTGCGACTAAGAAAAGGGTGGGTTCACAAAGATTCACTGCCAGGTAAATTTATTACCATTCACAGATTCTCGCTTCAAGGAAGCTGCCCATTTAAGTAGATCAATCAGAACCCTTCACTATAGAATCTGAAGAATCTGCAGAAGTTATTGTCCTGCTGAATTCTGCAATATCGCAAACCACGATTTCTGTAACGCAGACGTACATTATAGAAATCGTGGAATATGGAGGCGGCTCTTAAATGTTCTGGAGTGGAATTTCGTGCCTACGCTAGGTTGCTGTAAATGTTGGCTAGGGCTTTACTAGTAGTGTCCAAATGTGTCCGAACTAGTGCCCAACGTAACAATTAACAATGCTAATTTAAATCGTGCAAAAAATCTGTGAATTCCTGGGAAACGTCATTACAACAATTACATGTTTAATAGGTACTCCCAGAGCCGATTAAAACTAATCACAAAAAGACCTCTTTAAAAAAAAAGCCTAAAAAGTATAGCTATGAAAACGTTATTTAAAATTTATATATTGTAACGCAGACGTACATTATAGAAATCGTGGAATATGGAGGCGGCTCTTAAATGTTCTGGAGTGGAATTTCGGCAAACGGCGAAACGAGCCGTGTTTGACTCCCAGACTGGAGGTGCTCGTAGCCAGAGCTTGTTTGCTCAGCGTTTATTGTACCCACATGTTCTACCACAAACATTTTACGAAGAATTTTAATATCTCGGTCATCACACTGCCAGCGTGTCAGGACCCATAAATAAAATGTCGTCCATTAATGTCATGATTTTAAAAGTCTAACAATTAATATACCATATTTTGAATAGTAAATATACTGTAATATTAGGTACTGTAAATTTTGTAGCAGGTGCGATTTTTGTGATGCCAAGTTATTATAAGTATGAATAGGCAATTACAAATCGACTTAAATCTTCAACCTTTTGTTAAATAAATGTTACCTACTGGATCAAGCAAAACAAGTCAAACCAGGCTAAGAAATACCATGTTTTGGTAAAAGATTCCTCGCGTTTTTTTATGATATTGCACTTTGACACACCAAACTCAATAAGAGAGCGCACCAGAAAAGTTAAGAAAAACATACCTATTTTAGAATATAAATAGACACCAATGTAAAAAGCCTTCAAATCCGAAAAGCCTTAACGCTTAAATGAAGATAGGTTTCCGCTTTGTCTTGACGGCGATGCTTAGTATCCGGAAGACAGAACTCTCTAGTCTGGCCTGCTGTGAGGCCCTCACGTGAGGGACCACTATCCCAACAACGGTCAGGGTCACATGTACCTATTAGTTCAGGTGAATTTAGTCAATCACGTGACAAAAGATCTTTGTTATTTTTACAAACAAGCCTATTTATTACAATGTGTAATAAACAGTACGAATATGAGATGTCAATGTTATGAAATAAGAGCGTTGTTTCATGTAAAACCATTTGCATGCTGCAGTAAAAATCAGCTAGTTTTACATTTTCTTAAAATCTAGTAAATTTTTTGAGGCTCTTTTTTTTAAAAGAGGTATTTTTGTGATTAGTTTCGTCAGAGCCGATCAGGCTCTGGGACTGCCCATTAATCATAATGTAAATGTTGAAATGACGTTTCGCCCGAACTCACAGATTTTTTGCACGATTTAAATTAGCATTTTTAATTGTTACGTTGGGCACTAGTTCGCACACATTTGGACACTACTAGTAAAGCCCTAGCCAACATTTACAGCAACCTAGCGTAGGCACGAAACCGTGCTCCGACATTGATTTATAGCACCTATTGTGTCTAGACAGAACATCATTCAAAGTACTGCAAATATATTTTGGTACAAGATTAATGGCAAAGTACAGAATATTTTCACTTGGACGCCGCTCAGTGCGCGTTATGGGTCATATAAAAAGGTTCAAATCCAAAACCTAATTACAACGTTATTAATGTGACTAAAATGGATATTTTCGGTGCCAACAAACTCATCAAGATTGAAACAATGACAAATAATTGGAATTCGGAGCGAAACATTTGCGCATTCTATTTCGGCTCACGCAATGGGACACATTCAAATGTTAGGTAAAGCGTAGGCGCCTACAACCTTGGCAGAGCCACCATCGGGGAAACAGTGGAAACAAGACTCGATGCCATTTTAGGCCGCGCACACAGCCGCGGCGGTGGGCGGCTGGGTTTACTTTATATTGTCTCCGTAATTCCAATTGCATAATCAAAGAGAGCTGCCGAAGGGCGAGTGGAAAGTGATGACCTTCGTCCTAGACTATTGTAGGTATGCATGGCCAGGAGCGCGTGCGCCGAATGGAGCCGATTCTTCTCCCATAGGGTCGCCCGTTCGAAGATCATTAACTCAACGATAACCCATTTGGACGGGCGCCGTAGCAGACGTTTCGACACGGCGACGCTCGCCCCCGCCTGGCCGCCAGCCAGCGCGGACCGACAGAAAATTTCATGTAACATTATCACGAAGTGCAGCCCAGTCGGCAGGCGGCGGGCGAATGCCGCTGGCGCCTCACTTACACCAATACACCGCGACGAAATCCTTGTCGGCTAGCACTCGCTCCAACTGTTTGGCGGTGACCTCCTCGATCTGGGGCTCGACGCGTGCGCCGGCGGACTTTCGAGCGTCTATGCCGCCGGCGGCGAGAAGGATGATGGCCGCCAGGGCCAACAGCGATCGAGCCATCGCGAAGGCACGCGCGGTACTGACGCCCGCCCGCCCTGCGCCAGCGCGCTCAGCACGCGCGCATGCGCCGCCCGCCCACCGCACGCTCCCCGCCCGCCCCTCGCGCGTCCTCTGACATTGGCATCTCGCGAACCCGCCACCTTATATCCCATATGCCTAGACGTTAAATTAATCTTCCACGTTGTCGTGGCTGCAGCCGCGGCAAGGCTGACTCAATTTTGTTTACATCGAGATCTATAGAGGTATGCTAGCGCTCTGTAGCCGCCGCCGCTGTCGTCGCCGCCGCCGCCGTAGAGGTTATAGACCTACCCTTCATATCAAATCAAGACAATCATTGAACATAGCTATTAATCGGTCGCGTTCTGTATAATTGCCTAAGAGAATAATACTTGCTTACTAGTCGTTCAGTTTGAGCTCTTAACTATTGAACATTTTAAATTTAAACGAACAAACATTTACCTAACCAAATCATTATTTTATTTCGTAACGTACGAGTTTTTGCGTACCACTTTTCTAAACGCCAAATAGTACCAACAATCGCGCTATCATCTAAACAATTAAATCCTACAGGTCTACCTACTAAAAATTCCTTAAAGGTATTCCTTATTACATTTGTCGACATACTTACAATTGGCGACTCCATCAGCAGGGCTAGCAAAGCGGTCCAAGAAGGACATAACAAGAGATACCAGGCACTGTCATTGGTTGAAACAAGCTTAGTTGAACGATGTGTGACATAGCAGCCAATCGCAGCGCACATTTGTTTATGTCTTGTATTTCTCTTGAGTTTTAACGTCTATATGGACTTCCACTTTGGGCATTAGAGCTTAGCGAGGAGGTCGTAAAGAAAGCCACTTAACCGAACTGGATTGGCCCGAGACGGACCGCGTTCCTTTGTTTCAAGGTTGTCACTCCGCTTTGTAAACTTTATGGTCATTAATTCAGCCAAGATTTCTATGTTGACTTCTGTCTAAGATGGAAGAACGTATTTAGTACCTATACCGGAGCCCAGCTGGGCCCATAAGGCTACAAGAACAGCAGGCAGGGGAAAAGGATTTTAGATATTGACATTCTGCTTTCCATTTCCCCAGCACTGGAGACCAAGGAGGAGAAGGTTTCTTCAAAATGAAATCCCAAAAAAAGCGAGTCATCATCATCATCATCATCAGCTCATACCTGCCCACGAGCGAGTGCCAGCGACAAAGACTCATTACCGTAGTTTCCTACTATCCTTGGCGGATTGTTTTTGTTTTTGTTTTTCGAAAACACCTCATTGAGCGACGTCGAGGTATTTCCAGGCGACTGTAAAAACCGTTCCAAGGTGAGGAGTGGCCTACGTGATACCTTACCAGCACAGCGGATTCGCTGTGTGATCTATTCAAGTTGTTTAGTTGGTAAAGTTGGTAAAGTTTCTAAGAACCTAACTGACAGCTTGAGTGTAACACTTCTTCCTCTGGGTTATCAATATTTTAATTTCTCCACGAAATTTTATGAACATACAAATCGGCCATTTAAAAACCAGTTATCCTTTCGTCAAGTATATACGTATATGTAAAGTATATTGAAGAATATAATTACCTTATATATCCCTAAGTAGGCCCAAGATTGCCGAGAATATTGTACGTTCGACCAAGAAATTGCTAAGTCGAAGTGGATATGTTGACACAAATTATATATCACTAAAACCATGCCGGATCCACCCTACCCCTGAGCCTACCCCTGGTGGTATGGTGGGACTAAACCTATCAACCAGTACCACTGTAGTGGTGTTGGGATATGAAAACTATAAACAGAATAAAGATTAAACTAAACAATATATTCATAAACTAAAACTTTATATCTCTTGAAACCAATAGCACAATTTTATTCGGTTCGTAGTTTATCCAATGCATGTCCGACCGTCATTTCAGGATGCATCAACTGCATTTGAACTTGTACAAGAAAATCGTCATTAATAATTTCTTTCTCGCGTCGTTTTTAACAACATTTCATGTATGAATATAGTATATAAGTAGATCATTTAATAACCGCATTATTGTGACTGGATTCTTGTTTAATAGGTAATAAAGGTAACATTTCTAAAGTGGTAGGTGGTGGTTTAGTCTCACCATACCACCAGGGGTAGGTTCAGGGGTAGCGTGGGTCCGGTGTGACTAAATCAACATAGGACCTCTTAAACAAGCTCTGTCAGCTGATTTCCTAATGATTTCGTGTTGTCGAAAACGTATAGTATGCGCAGAACTTCAGGGGCCTGAGTCTACTACACTCTGGCATCGTAGCGGCAAACGATTTACATTGGTGTTTTCGTTACTCTCATTTCAATGCCGTCCGTAGTAAAGCAGCGATCGACATTGTTTTCCTCTACGATGCCAGAGCGATGCAACTACGAGAGTGTAGCAGAACGTATTCAGTAATAGTCCATACAAGGTTTGTGTGGGCATACGAAAATAGAAAAGTGATTCCCACGGACCCGGGACAATGGGGAATTATCTTTGACGTTCAATTCAATTCATTTTTTTTTATATGGCTCTTGTGCCGACAAGTGATGTCAGCAATTCCGCCAAAAACTGTGTGTAGACCGCCATATACTTGTGACATATAGAATTTAGAGTAGTTTTATGTTGTGTTGGGAGATGCAGATAGTGAACGTTTTTTATTAGTGATTAGTAGGTGTTCATTGCTGTAACAAAAGAAAATACATTATTAAGATTACTATTAAAACACATTAAAAAGTTCGGAAAGTATGACAGTGATGACAGTTTTCCGCCCGAAAATCTGTCAGAAAAACGTCAAAGAAAATAAGAAAATAATTGCGGGAAATTCAATGGGGAATTATTCCCCATTGAATTTCCCGCGAGTAACACTGCGGAGCCTACACTAGACAAAGATAAATTGCATTCAATCAATAATTCAGATCATCATATTGGTGCTCAGACCAAACACAACTAGGCTTGGAAGCCACGTACCATCTTCAGTTCACGATATTGTGTTATTCACCGTAAGAGAGTAACTTTGCGTACATCATCGGCCCATACTATCCTTCATCGTACGAGCCTTGCGTTGCGTACATAGGCTTTGAAAAAGTCCCATTGTACACGTCCAGTAGCCGAATTCGAACCCACGACCTCCCGATTGCAAGTCAAGTAACCGACCAACTAGATTACAGACGCTCCTGCATAAATAATAAATCGATTTAAATCTAATCAAAGAGTCTCCTTTTTTTTTCACGCGTTCAGAGAGAAAATGTTAAAATATGTAAGTACATGGATGGTGGTCAAACGCTTGTTCATAGTGATAAAAAAAAAAAAAAATATTTCTAATCACCAGAACACTGTTAGTACATTAAAATCCAACGTCAAATTAACACAACGTTGGTAAATAGAAATAACTTTCAAAATCAGAAGTTATCTTCACTCAGACCAAAAACGACCTCGGTCTGAGATTTTAACGCTTCCCGCGCAAAAACTAGCACATCACCAATGGGGAATTTTCTTTGACGTTTTTCGGGCGGAGAACTGTCATTACTGTCATAATTTCTAAAGAAGCCGACATATTTTTCAAACAATGTTGGACAGTAATGACAATTCTCCGCCTGAAAATCTGTCAGAAAAACGTCAAAGTAAATTCCCAATTCATACCACCACTACCACTTAAAGTTTGAGTTTGACACTGGGGGCTGAATACGGCACGGATGCGTTAAAACTAAAAAAAAGTAGCTCTGTCCTTTGGTTTTTGCAACCGAGTTTTCTGATGGAACCAGAAAAAAATATTGGCGCTGTTATCGAGAATTTATAGTACACATACAGCATTTAACACAAGGTGTAGATCAGTTTTGGATGTACATTGGACGAGACCATGGTAGGATTTAAGGTATAGATATTGTATGTTTAAGAATAAAAAAATAACTGTCAGTTCCTATAGGAATGTCATCGTACAATTCATATTTTTCGATTAAAACTAACGTACGAATAATCAGAATCGATGCGGTGTTACGTGAGAACATCCCTAGTCGTGCTTGAAGTTAGCGCAATAGAGGTGTTTTTAATTTCTAAGCCAACCAATCACTGACGAGAAGTGCAATACGCTGTTAACTTCACAACATGCTTTCTCTTTCATTCTTGTGTTTCTCTCATTTTTTATTGTTTGTTTGCTAGCACTTTGTGTGCACGTCACTTTGGTGATGTCAGTCAAGTTTCTAAGTTGAAAAGTTTTCGTGAACCACAGTGCTGTGTTTTAGGTGTTAGACAAATGCATAAATTATTAGTGTTCGGGCCTCTTTGAACGTTATTGGAAATCATTGTATATTCAAAGCGGTAAGTTTACTTTAATAATTCTTTCAAGTCACACGGTCTCACCTGACCGATTAATATCATAGATTGTCGTCAAAAGAATGGATGATAAAACTATAGGTATCCCATTGCACCGGTGAGATGTCTTATTCTAATAGAAGCTACATATATTTTTTTTTTTCACATGTCGGTACTATTGTATACGTATTTCTTAATAATGAAAACAGTTGCTGAAGTACCTACCTACTTCGGAAAACTTCAGATGCTAATACTTACATTGTCATCAAAAATGAATTGCTAAGTAGACAAATTGTTTAGGTGCTGTGCTGTGCCTTACACTTGTAGTTGCTTACGTATTCATCGGCATAGATAGGTTTTGCTGAACCGCCTAATAAAAACAATATAGCATGCTAACTCAGTATAGATAAGCATAATTTGCATGCAAACATCTACAAGGACAGAGCATAGCTGTGAATCATATTGGAAATTAAACAGGCTACTTAAATGTAGGTATGAACATAAATATAAGTAAGTAGATATAGGACATTTTAAATAAGTAGTTGAAATCAAATTTTAAATAGTTGGTCTTTTTAATCTTTGCTTTAAATGGAACATGGTGTTAGGGACCTCAAATGTGCTCTCAAAGGAATCAACTTCTTCATTGTTCTCATTTACTTACTGTTAGAATATTTACGTGAATCGGGCCCACAAATACTATTTTACTTTTTTGTCCTTTTGTGTATTCTGGTTTAGCAACCATTTCTTACAGGTGCATTCTATAATAAGTTTAAAGAAAAAAATCACCAATTCTCATCAAGATGATAGATTCATGCTTTTCCCATGTATCCCATTGTCTGAACTGAACCAAATTTAAATGGGATGAAACGGGAGGCATCAGCTTTCAAGTAAAAAAAGAATCATTCAAATGCATTCACCCATTCAAAAGTTTTGAGGTAACAAACATTTAAAAAAACTACAGATGAATTGAGATCTTCCTCCTTTTTGAAGTTGGTTAAAAATAGTCGCTTGTGACTAGATTTTAAATACAATTTGTACATTGTACTCACTATGACAATCCAATATTCAAATTTGATTATCAAAATCATTGTGCAATAAGTAATCAATTGTATAAAACATTTAAGTATTACCCTAAATGTAAAACAAAAGCATAAAATATATACACAATATGCGGTTTTTGAATGATATGTTTCAAACTGTTAATTTAGCTGTGGTCACCATAAAAAAACTGGATCTAAAAAATTACTTTAAAATTCCCATAACAAAAACATTACTTTAAATTTTACAATGAGTAGCAACTGTCAAAAAGCTCTCGAAGATCTTATAAGTATCGTCATCATCAGCCCATATTTGTCCACTACTGGAAATAAGTATACTTAACTATATTTCTGTGCAACTTTCAGAATCCTCTGCATACCCTGTTACCCTAACAACAACAACAACCTAAAATGAATGACAAATAGTACTAACTGCATTGACAGTGAAAAGTTTTCTAAAAAAATCAGGTCCACAAAAGTGTTCATTTTCTGCTAATGCTATGTCAAACAAATGAAGTTTTTACTTCACAACTGACAATTCTTCATTTGTTACCACGTGAGGAAAATGATCTGTGGTTAGGAGAAATAAATCCTTAACAACTATTCACAATACCTTACCGAATCCTCACAATAGGTTTAAAAACTACACTTAGGGCGCTTACAAACTCTATGAGGGAATAATGTAACACTGCAATAAACAAAACAATGTTTTTATTGGTGTAGACCAAGGGGCCACGACGTCTGCTACAATTTCTGACATTGTAGCTGAAAACGACGTGCATCGCACTTTTACTACGGATAACAGTAAAATTAAAGTAAAGAAAACAGCAATGCATATATTTTGCCGCTATGTTTCCAAAGCGATGCAATTACGAGAGTGTAGCAAAGTTATCCCCTGTTAGTTTGACCAATAAATAAGTAAAATGTTAATAAACTTTCCCAAGAACAAAGAACATTTTTATAATCCATTTCTTAGACACTTAAAGGCATTATTTAAAAAGGCCAGTGTACCCTCCATGATTAGATTGTAAAGGTGAGTCTGGTACATTTTCGTGATATTACACTATCATTGTTTATCAGCATAGTGTTTGAGATAACATGGCACCTATTGTGTGCCATAGGCGACTGCCATTGTGAGACTCTTTTTTCGTAAAACTAGATGGAAAAATAATAACATAGGATTCTTTTTTTTTATACTTTTTTGTTATCATTAAGTCGTGTTAGTTTAATGTGAGCTGTGCGAGGTTTTTAAGTGTGTTTCGATGTTATAGGTAAGTTTTAATGTACGTACTAATGTAATAAAGTGGATGTAGGAGGTAATCTCTGGATCCCCTGAACGGGATAAACGAGATAAAACACGGACAGAACCACAGAGCACAGTAAATAATTATAAATAATTGTGATAGGTAAGACAGATAAAAATATGAATTCCACAGTATCTGGTCAAAACATCGAAGTGTCTGAACAAAAATTACGTTCTTATTCCACATGTCGGTAGGGAAATTGTCGTTAACTACACATTCAAATATTTAAAGGCGCTGATTCTATTATACATGTGGCACCTAACTATAGGCTATATATCCAATAGCACCCACTCCAGGAGCCTTGCATAGTCTCAACAACAACTTATCTAGTTGCGATACATTGCATTGATACGTGCGGCATTGAAACGATAATTACTCGTATACAATATCGAGTGCTTTATTGTTCCTAATAAATTTACAGCCACATTTTTCATTTTCGTTGCAATAAACCTGTGTCCGCATTTACCGATTAAAAAGGTGACGCTATCAGCAGCGTATCATTGGCGCGATACGACTCGATTCCACATTGTTCTTTATCGTCCGCTTAGTGTGAACGTGGCCGCAAACGTGGTAAGATGGCTGAAAATCGTGCGCCCAAAGCCGGCATCAACGCCGACGCCCAAGCGAAGATCCACAGCAAGTACAACGAACAGATCGCCCAGGAGACGCTGGAATGGATCAAGGTACTCACCGGTGAGCCGGCCAACACATCGGGCTCGTCTGAGAACTTGTACGAAGTGCTCAAGGACGGCACCCTGCTGTGTAAACTCGTCAACAGCATACAAGAAGGCTCCGTCAAGAAGGTGAACCAGTCGACAATGGCGTTCAAGTGCATGGAGAATATCAACGCTTTCCTGGAAGCCGCTAAGAAGCTGGGCGTGCCGCCTCAAGAGACCTTCCAGACTATTGATCTGTGGGAGAGGCAGAACCTGTACTCAGTAGTGACCTGTCTGCAGTCTTTGGGCAGGAAGGCTTCCAACTTCGGCAAACCTTCAATCGGACCTAAAGAGGCGGACAAGAACGTTCGGGAGTTCACAGAGGAGCAGCTCCGAGCTGGTCAGAATGTCGTGTCCCTGCAATACGGCACGAATAAGGGCCAGCAGAGTGGTATCTCGTTCGGAAACAAGCGGCAAATGTAAAATGTATTTATACTGTACTATCTATTAGTATTCTTTAATTATATTGTTATTTTTTTTTTCATAATATGGCATTTCAATTATTCCTTCGCCTCGCAGAAATGTGCTAAGTGGGAAATGCGGTTCTGGGATGAACCTGCGGGTAATGTAGCTGGCTACAGAGCCAGCGTAGCAACTAGAATATTACTAAAAACCCGCCCCGTACGGGATTATGTCAGTCTTCACTTATAGCTAACCAACGCCCTAGAAAACCAGTCATAGAGTAAACCATTCCACTAACTATGGTCTAGTTGCTCTATGAGTATACCGACATTATGTTTTTTAATGTTGCGAGAATGCGTAACGGCGAGCCAGTCGCCGATTAGATAACGCCATAGAAAAAAAAATGTTGTATAACATAATACGTATTCGTCTAAAGGAGTATTAATTATGCGTGCATAAACCTACTTCTCTATAAACCTAAGTGGGGTAAACTAGATATGGCGTGACCTAGGTTAATTGTAATCTGATGAATGTACATTTTATTGGTATCGGTCAGTATTATATTATGGATAGCACGTCGCCCAATCATATCTTTGGTATTATGTACTAATATTCTTGAATTGGACGTTTATTTTGTTTAATATGAGAATCTATCAAGTTATATCTACTTATTCGCAATAACATTTCACAGCAGCGGAACGGAGGCCCACGGCAGTAAATATAAACTCATACTTTCTAATCTGATATATAAAATTTCCATGTCACAATGTTAGTTACCGTACTCCTCCGAAACGGCTTTACCTATTTTTACCAAATTTTTTATGCGTATTCTGTAGGTCTGAGAATCGACTACTATCTATTTTTTATGCATCTACCAGTTGTATTTCTCGCAATACACGAGGTACAAACGCAACTTATTATGGAAAAACAAATGTTTGCCTGGACAGCTAGTAATACAGTAAAGAAAGGTTTAGTGAAATAAAAATGGCGGAGAAGGTTGATACCATTATACTAAGCAGTTTCTAACTTTTGTAATCGATACATAGCATAAAACAAAGTCGCCTCCCACTGTCTGTCCCTATGTATACTTAGATCTTTAAAACTACGTAATGGATTTTGATGCGGTTTTCTTTAATAGATATAATTGTCCTTTAAGAATATGTATACTATACATTGTATAGTATATTATATGTATTTCATAGTAGAGAAACACTGTCATTAATGTTTATTGGCAAAAACAACTAGCTAGGTAGGTAGGTTAGCTAGTAAATTAATAAGAGAGGTTTGAATGTATCATATAGTTTTATTGATAAGGTATTTGTTTCCTTATCAGCAAAAGTCTTAATACTAGAATATTACATAACTACAAAGGTATTTCTGCGCACTATGTAACAATATATGATGCATCACACTTTCATCACCGTTCATGCACGTATACCTATACAATTTGCAATAAAAATACCACGCCTTGGACACCGATAATTGTAATTTTATCACATATTTTTTTTGACCGATCGAAGTTCTTGTTATTTCTGATAACGTTAACTGATTATTCTGTACGTTTTGAAAGTTAATCGTTGCGATAAAAACGATGTTTGTGTGGTACGAATTTGATGCCCAAAGTAGGTTCTTATTCTTTGTACTATTGGCTATGTGCAAAGCGAGTAGAGGCAGAGAGATAACGACCGCAGCGCACAACACGGCAGAAATCGGAAACAAATGCGGATGATCAGCTGTCAAGTGTTGATTCCAGTACAAAATCAAAGCAAAGAAATTGGCCATGACTGTTGTTGCGTTGATAACTTTTTAACGTGTTGCGTTCTTACATGCTCGGCTAATACTAATTTATTGCATTTTATCTCAGTTTGTGGTTGGAAACTAATATTATGTGTAATAGTTTCAAACCCGTTTTTTATTATTATATTAATTTTACAAACTATTGAATAAATTTCACTTATATAATATTGTCAACAATACTATTTTATTCTTAGGTTTTATTTATATTTGCAAAGAAAACTAACATTGTTATTATTTGACAGCTTCCGCAAATGTTGTAAACGCTATGCGTCGCCACCGTCGCGCACATAGCCAATACTAGGTTATCCACTGCAATATTTTTTGCTGTGCAACGAGAGCTACAGCTTTGTTGAAATGTACATTCGTGTTCGAAAATCTTTGTTGAGCTCGTGCCGTTCTATAGAGGATCATGTGGGGCTTTTGGGCCGTGAGGCTTGTTGCTAATACATTTGGTAATGAGGAAAATTTCGGTCTGTTTCCTGCAGTGGTATAATCGTTGCCATGTACGCGCGTGACTTCAGCGAGTTGGTCGGAGTATATATATCTACAGGTGTACATATAGCTTTCTCTGTCATCTCGCATTGTTGAGAGCGGGAGAGCTAGATGAGAGCGCGGACAAATCTGAAGGTTTTACTGTGGTATTGAGGAGGAGCGCCTATGAATACCAACCTAATTCTACTTGGACAACTTTGTGGACAATTTCGTATTGTTCACAAAGTTGTTGTAAGTGATGAGCTAGCTTCAACTACTCTTAATACTTGCCCAACTAAACTAAAAATTGAAGTCGAGGAAACCTGAGTGAGCGATGCTTACATTTTCTTAAGTAGCAAAGTCCAGTTTAGTGTGATAGCATATGATTTATGCTGGTCGCCCCAGTACAATCGTGTACAAGCTGGGCTGTACAGTTCGCATTGTGAGCTGAACTGGCGTCGCATGTGCGCTCTTACGTAGTGTAGCTCAGTTTACTGTGATGACGTGCGGCTTAGCTAGGTCTCCCCAGTACAATCGTGTACAAGCTGAGCTGTACAGTTCACAGTGTGAGCTGAGCTGGCGTCGCATGTGCGCTCCTACGTAGTGTAGTTCAGTTTACTGTGACTACGTGCGGCTTAGCTAGATCGCCCCAATACAGTCGTGTACAAGCAGAGCTGTACAGTTCACAGTGTGAGCTGAGCTGGCGTCGCATGTGCGCTCTTACGTAGTGTAGTTCAGTTTACTGTGACGACGTGCGGCTTAGCTAGATCGCCCCAGTACAGTCGTGTACAAGCTGAGCTGTACAGTTTGCGGTGTGAGCTGAGCTAACGTCGCGTGTGCGTTCCTAGGATAGTATGGCTCAGCGCAGTTTTCTGTTGTCCCATTCAACCAAAATTACACAAACTCAGTTCCCTAACAAGACAACCGTAAAGTTAGTTCGTTAGTGTAGGTTGAGTGACATCGGTCTCAATATGGTCTGATGGATGTACACAAAATTTTCATCGGCCTGGTCTCAAAATCTACGGTGAATTTTAATACAGTGAGACCAGGGTAAAATGGACGTGCGGTTTTGATTCTGACAAAGGTTGTAATCCTTTGTTTTGGGGATACATTGTACTTCCATAGGTGTACGCAATTCTGGCGCTCGAATTTGCCAGGTTTAATAATTCTATGGAATATGGAGTGGTATACAATTTAGTCGCTGCTTTTTATACCCTCCTGAAGTTATTACACAGTCAGTGCATGACAAACAATACTGTCAATAGAGTTATTAGTCAACTAGTGGACGCCCCGCGATTTCATTTGCGTAGTTTAGTAGTACAGTCTGCCAAGAATCTGCTCTACCACCCTAAGGTTGAAACTCATATGAATGTCATTAAACATTAAGGTTCATTGTTCACTTGTCACAATATACTAACTCTACCTTATTGATGTTTTAGTGACACAGGAAGTGTCATCGAAACTAATAGACCATTTTCTTGGCCGACCGTACCTGCATCCCAAATTTCAAGCGTCTAACTTGAGCCGTTTAGATTTTTCATAAAAAAGAATATTCCCGTTTATTCCCGTTCCCGTGGGAATATCAAGTCGTGCGAATTCCTTTCTTAGTGCACCCCTATGGTACCTACGTCCGTACCAAATTTCATGTGTTTACGTTTCGCCGTTTGGGCTGTGCGTTGATATGCCAGTCAGTCAGTCAGTTTCAGTAACAAAAATACATTATTAATTTGACAAATCATTGAAGCAGCCCTTTGAGCAACAAATATGCTTGGCCCGCTCTTTCACAATTATATGTATAAATAAATTTTATATCTATGTATGTATGTATTAGTGTTTTCATGTTATTCATATACTATAATATAGGTTACAAAACAATCAAGTTAAACATTATAGTGAAGATGGTATGTGAACACGTCATGTAAACGGTGTGTATGCGGGTGTGTGCGCGCGCGCATGTGTGTTTTAATGGAGTGTGAGCGTGTGTGTGAGTATATGTCTGTGTGTGTGTGTGTGCGCGGGGATGTATTTGTGCACACAGTGTGTCCAGATTATAATGATAATCCTCAAGTTGATACTAAACGGACCTGAAAGGGTAGACCAGCCTGGCTTAATGGAACAATTTGGATCTTATTTTCGTAAAGACGGTTGTACTCCATTTTATAAGTGATAATGTTTATGTTATGCAAAAAAATAAAAAAATAAATACACCTCACGCCTTTTAATCCCAAAGCGGGGTAGGCAGAGGCACTTGCTTAATAAGCAAATGCCCACGGTTCAACAAGCGTATTTAACCCAACGTGACAGGGGGTGAGCCCATCGCCGTTATAGGGTTCACACACCTTGTGGTGTGCGGGTTTCATCACGATGTTGTCCTTCACCGTTGCGATGCGTATATAGGCTATACGCAAGTAACTATATCTGAAAAAGAGTCCCATTGGTACACGTCCAGTAGCCGGACTCGAACCTGCGACCTCCCGGTTACTAGTCAAGTATCCGTCCAACTGGATGTTATGCTACTAAAATATTTATTGTTGTCTATTTTGTAAAAAAAAATAATTTTATAATTTTGTTGTCGTAACATCCTAACAGAGAGTTTTTTTTTAGATATGATAAATAACTAAATATTTTACAACAACACACATATTGCTTTCATCCCATGTCAAGTAACTAAAGCACTTCCTTAAATACATTTTTTTTCTTCTAAATACATATACTTAAATAAATAAACAAAACACCCAGACACATCCAACAAGTACGTAAAAGCCTATCACCTAAGTACATTTCCGCGGTGGGAATGGAACCCACGACCCTACAGAATAGAGGCAGACATGCTGACCACTACACCAACGGGCCCGTCAAGTGGGTAATTTTCTTTTTCTGACAGATTTTGTCATACTTTCCAAACAAAGTTTGACATTAATGACAGTTCTCCGCCCGAAAATCTGTCAGAAAAACGTCAAAGAAATTTCCCCAATCTTAGTATTTTTTTTAAATTTATTATGCGGATTCAAAAAAGGAATCTGTCTCATTTCGTCCGTATGTAGTAATTTAATGTTTTT
>SJJU01008359.1:0-13700 GCA_012932125.1 Conopomorpha cramerella | reverse complement strand
AATACCCCCATCGCGTTTTTACAATAGGACAACCAGGAGAACGGCAAAACGTCATCCATACCAGGTGGAGTTGCCATTTACGCGAACCAAACGGTTTGCGTCCACTTTCATAGTGCGTACCGCCAGGATGTGGAACGTCTTGCGAAGTCTGTGTTTCCTGCGCAGTATAGTTTGAAGGTCTTCAAGTAGCGGGTGAATAGGTACCTACTGAACAAGTGCTCCATCGTAGACCACATTGCTGCTTAACATCAGTCAGGATGGTGGTCAAACGCTTGTTCATAGTGATAAAAAAAATCTAAAAAAACCAACCATTCATCCATTCATCAGAAAATCCATCCTAGGCTTCTAAATCTATTCACTGAATTGAAATTTCGAATAGTAGTATACTTTTAATTGCATTTATTAAAAAAAAAAACTAGAGCAAACAAGCAGTTTATGTGCATTGCTATTATAATTGCAATAAGAGATTGTGGAGTTCCTTTTACATGAGGTTACAAAACCATATATTTCCTTATATTAGGTAGGTCAATCTAATCTGGCATTTACAGTACGCTGTGAACGAAACGTGGCAATAAATGCCGAAATTAGTGACAGAAATAAATCTATAAGTATTTACGAGGCATAGGTGAGGAGTTCCAAACACCGTTTGGTATTTGTGTCAGAACTTTTAATGCGTACAGTCAGCGATACAGAATTTGTTATGATTTGGACTGGAGTAAGCTGTGCCCATCACGTTTATCATTACATAGTATAAAACAAAATCACCTCCCGCTGCCTGTCCCTATCTATGTATGCTTATATCTTTATAAACACGCGATGGACTTTCATGCTGTTTTCTTTGGTAGGTAGAGTGATTCTTGAGGAAGGTTTATATGTGTGATAGATGCATATAATAACAGAGAAACATGGTGAATTATGTATATTGGGAAAACAATGTTTGCCGGGTCAGCTAGTCAAAATATATGAAAGGAGAAGCTGACTGACTGACAATCAGCTCACAGCCCAAACGGCTAAACGTAGGAACTTTAAATTTGGCAGGGACTTAGCTTAGGAACCGTAGGTGCACTACATGAAACGAAACAGGAAAGGAATTCCCGAAATTCCCACGGGAATGTATATGGACAAAACATTTTTTGCCGGGTCCAGCTAGTTGACTAATGTTAAGAATATCTGATGTAGATCGTTATTAGAGTTTTAGTTAGAGTAAACCTACGTACATGAAATTATCATGACAGAGTATTTGTATCAAAATTCATCCGCAACAGCTTCATATTGGTAGGTACACAGAAAAAAATGGTACCTATAAAGGAAATATTATAGGGAAAACAACACAGATGTTTCTGTTTTTGTTGGTGTCTGTAGGTGCTCCAGGATTGTATAGAGATCTTCCTGAACATGGTCAACTGTGCCATGTGCCATGAGACAATAAGTGCATAATATCATTGAAGGTGATCTGGAATCAAAACATTTGAGCAATCTTGTTTCCAAGGAAATTTGTCTCTCAGTTAAATTCTAACCTTGATAAGTAATGTCGTTTAATATCCTGTAGCACAGATAGACACAGACATACTGAATAAAACTGAAAACAAACAGCACAAGAATGTAAACCACTTATAAATAAACTAAAAAGCACACGCGATAAATTATAAGAAAAACACGAGACAATTAAAAACGATATCAATGTACGATCTAATCCTGAAGTATTGTAATAAAAAATAATTTCGGATTCCAATTCGAAAATAAGACGTCATTTGGCCGAAATCCAAGTTCATTATGAGTGTTCATGAAATTGCGCATTTGAATTATTTCAATGGCAACATTACAACACGGCACGGTCAAAAGATAGAATTGTCTTCATTGACGGGAGACGTTCTATCTCGATCTAGTTTCTCGAAGCAATGTATTGTCATCTACACTGTCTTACACTATGATCACTTCCGCGCTAATTTTGGACATAAAAATGTTGGTCTCAATGTTGGAGTCTGTTTTTACTGCGGTTTATAGTCTGAAGGTCTTCAAGTCGCGGGTGAATAGGTACCTAAGGAACAAGTCTGCTCCATCGTAGACCACATCGCTGCTTAACATCAGACAGGATGGTGATCAAACGCTTGTTCACTGTGTTTAAAAAAATGCTATTCGTTGTAATTGTTTATTGTAATACCTATTAGAAGTAGTAGACTAACTACTACTGAATTCATCATCAACATCAGTCCCCATGACACCACTGCTGGACGAGGGCCTCCCCCAAATTTCATGATAAATTGGGGAAAAATGCCAATAATCGCCACGCTTGGCAGGCGGGTTGGCGATCGCAGTGGTGTTGTGGTGTAACTTACAGAGAGCGCTCCTGCCCGACCTCTGGAGAGTTCCCTCGCTCGCCTCGCACAGATCCCCACGACGGAAAAGGTTGGGCTGGAGTGGCGACACATGTATTCTGTTCGCCGTTACGACAAGGCTGATGGATATAGGTCTCCCCAATTGCACGCCACTGTGACTTGTTTTCGAAGCTTTTGGGCAATTTGAAAAACTACTAACCCTCTCCCCCTCCTCCTTCACCATTGTAATGCTGCATTTTCCCTGAGTAACATATTCTATATTTAATTCCAAAATTCCCACGGGAATGTAAAAAAGCACGGTACATCTAGTATTCGATTTTTTTTGTTCAAAATGACTTGAACAAAAGAAAAAATATACAACAAATTTTTGGTGTAAAGTTATTCCTAATAGAAAAACAAAGTAATACAGAGATTAGATACAGTAACAGTCACAATAACATTGTCATGATCATAATGAAACCGCAATAAGTGTGTCGGAATTTATTTCCGTAAGCGTTTTAAATAACAATAGTAAAATTCCTTCGTATCTCATTTACTTCAATTATTTTCGTCTCAAGATTAATAAATGGCAGATTTATTGCAGGAAATGCAGAACAGCTTTACCAACCACGCACTCGCATTAAGGAGAGATTAAACGAAGAAATTAACGAGTATTCGTAGGATGATATTTGGCGACTTTGTATGATATGATACTTTGTCGTTTGTCAAAGGAATTTGGTCTCTATTACATATCGTTATGTACTTTATTGATCATGCAATGCCACCATGTATTTGGATATTCATAACTTACTGAATGCTCAGTACGGAACGTTATTCCTTTTGTTTGTATAATAAATAAGTTTCGATATTTTGTGTTATAATTTATAACAGTCTCAAACACATGAATTAGAAAATTTAATGCATATTCAGCTATTTCACTAAGCGTGGGCATTTGCTTACTAAGCAAGTGCCTCTGCCTACACCGCTTTGGGATCAAAAGGCGTGAAGTGTATTTATTTATTTTATTTTATTTTTTCACTAAGCTTTTCCTCCGTTATATGGCAGTACAGTCTGAAGATCTTCAAGTTGCGGGTGAATAGGTACCTAATGAACAAGTGTGCTGCATCGTAAACCACATCGCTGCTTAACATCAGGCAGGATGGTGGTCAAACGCTTGTTCGTAGTGATAAAAAAAACAGGTTGGCCAACACTGTAGTCTTACATCCCATAGTTGATAGATACATAATTATCATTAGATTATAAGGTTAATTTTTTACCTGTTACAATATAACAACTCTACTTTATTCATGTATTAATGACATAAGTGTAGTCAAGAGTAACTTTTTCAAAATTTGCAGGTTAAAAATTCAAATTACACTTACATAAACGTAAATTAGGCACAAATACATTAATAACAACAAGAAAAAAAAATACAATAAACGCCAAAAGTAAAAATAATTCTAGAGCTGCAAATAATAATTCCGCAACCGCGGCAGTTACCAACAAGTGGCAATATCTCACAATAGAACTAAACATTTATGAATCATCTCTCACTGATCCGCAAGGAGATTACACGGAAGAACTGGAGCAGTCTGTAATGTGCATTAAAACCACATGTGAATCTAATTTACGCCTGCATATAATCTTAGAAGCGCACAATGTAGACACACTCACAATAATATGTAAGTTGAAATTCTTGTATCCCTTTGCACCCGAACTGAAACAATCGTGAGAGTTGATTTCAATTTAACAAATACACTTCACGCCTTTAATCCCAAAGAGGGGTAGGCAGAGGCACTTGCTAAAGCGCAAGTACCTCTGTTTAATTTCAATTTAATTTAAACCTTATTGTGTGTTTATGGTGTTCTATCATCAACTAGATACAACACAACAATTTTTTTTTAAATTTGTTGTACATTTTTACTTTAGCCAATAGATTATTTAGTAGATGGAACATGTATATATTTTGGAAGGTGTTGTCAAGTTCCAAGGGTTCTATTCAAAATTGAGGGTATGATTCGGATTTAACATAAGGTCAATTATATTCATTCTAACCATATTCAGATAGGTTGGAAAGGGGTATAGTGGAAAACATTTGGGCATATGGAGAGAATGGATGAAAGTCGATTAACGAAAGAGATTTATATGGGTGATGTAATATGGCGGGTGAGTAGAGGTCGCCTCAGAAGGACCAACGTATGTCCTTCTGAGGCGCCACCAGATTGGTGATGTCCTGGCAGAAGGTGGCGTGAAAAGTACTCGAAACCGGAGGTCATGTATGAAAAGATGTATGAATGTAGATGAAGCGAAAGGGACCGTGACAAATGGAGATCTGTAGTCTCTGCCTACCCCTCTGGGAGACCAATAAATTAAAAGAAAGTCATGTAGTCCAGTGGTCGGACACTTGCCTTTGTAACCGGGAGGTCCCGGGATCGAGTCCGGCTACTTGACGTGTACCAATGGGACTCTTTTTCAGAGCCTATGTACGCAACGCAACGCTCGTACGGTGAAGGACAACATCGTGATGAAACCCGCACACCACAAGGTGTGTGAACCCTATAACGGCGAAGGGTTTCACTCGCTTGGTGAACCGTGGAAATTTGGCCTTAAGCAAAGTGTCTCTGTTACCCACTTTGGGATTAAAATAAGCGTGAGGTGATAATCAATTCAAGACAAAAAAATTGTTTCTTTTTACCCGACTAAAAAGAAGGAAGTTTCTAAATTGGACTGGAAACAGACATACCGTCTGCATATATTTGTTGTTTTTGTAGTTGTTCACGGATAACCTTGTCGTTTATGAACCGATTTTGATGATTATTTTTGTTTGTTAGAAGATATTTTATAGACGAGGACTTCACGGTTTTATGATTGTAGACCAGATAAATCGGATAGAACTTTATAAAATGGTAAAGGCGACAAGTACTGGTTAAAGTCGTTTCTTCAAAGGTATTTTTACTCTTATCAATCAATCGCGTGTCATTATATTAAAATGCTAGTAACTTAGTAGTTTAGGTTCCCTAACAATTAGGTTACGATGGGACTGACGTAGTCGCCCTGTGACTAAAGTCCCTAAATAATAAAAAAAAAGTGTTTTAGGTAATATAAAACTTGTCGAAATTCGGTTTTTAACTAAGCAAAAAAAATAGAAATAACTCGAAAATAACACGGTGGGCTTACCATTTACGCGATCTACTGCCAGGATGTGGAATGACTTGCCGGAGTCTGTTTTTCCCGGAGTCAGGAAGGGAAGCAGTCTAAAGGTCTTCAAGTCGCGGGTAAATAATTACCTAATGAACAAGTGTGCTCCGTCGTAAACCAAATCACTGCTTAGCATCAAACAGTATGGTTGTCAAACGCTTGTTCAATGTGTTTAAAAAAAAAACTCATTGCAAAATAAAGACGCCGTGACGAAACCGCGGTGCGCCACGTTAGTCACCTTATCGAAATATCTTCAAATTTATGAATCAAATGTATCCAAGGAAATTAGTAAGCACCTATTTCTCAATGAACGCATCATTTTCTGAATCATAATAATATGAACGCACTGGACACCGATCAAGAGAATTAATTTACCGCGGTAATGCATTTCGCTTGCTAATAAGCTACAGAATCGCGGATGTGTACGAAAGTCGTCCATGTTTAACGGAAAATTTATCGAACGCCATCTGTCAGAACGTTCCAAATTCAAAACGGGCGTTTTAATTGGAGCACACTTTCGTTGTTGTAAACTGTTCTAATAAGCACTCGGTACATTGTTTCAGACGTTAACATTAATTGACGCGATGTTTATGCGCCCCGATTCCGGGATTATCATCGAGTCTTGCGTCTGTATCGATTCTGAATCGATGATTGTTTATCTTTGTACGCTATGATGTAATTCTGTTACGTTTTGTGATGTCCGATTGGGTTCTGAATTTTGAAAGCATCGAGATTGAAGATTACTACCAAACACTGTTTTAAGCGGCTCCAAAATTAATAAAAATTTTGATGATTTTCTTTTTGTTGGAAAGGAGATATTTTCAAGGTGGTCCCTGAATTAGGTCAGATATAAGAAATCCAGTCATCATCAAGGGGAATCGAAGGAAAACTTTATAAAATTGTATTTGCGGGCGACTAATACTGTATAGTCGAGTTCTTTTTTTTATTATGAATAATGCAGACTTTTTGTGGTTAGAAATAAATATTTACCACAATTGTGAGTATTTAATACAGATTGATCCGGAAACACATTTAAGGCGAATCCTGTAGACTTCTACTGATCCTTTCAGCAGATGACAAATACCCCGGTCAAAGAAAAAAAGTCAACATCTTCATAAATAGTACTAGTTTGTATCGGAGAGGTATTTTTGTTTAATTCGCCCGGGACTTTTCAGTCAGGTGCAACTCACACCAAACACTACCAACACTTCACGCCTGTTTAATCGCCAAAGCGGGTTAGGCAGAGGCATTGCTAAAGCAAATGCCCACGGTTCACCAAGCGTATTTAACCAACCCGCGACGGCGGGGTGAGCCCACGCCGTATAGGGTTCACACACCTTGTTGGTGTGCGGGTTCATCACCATGTTGTCCTTTCACCTACGAGCGTTGCGTTGCGTACATAGCATTGCCTAATATGAAAAATACTGGATTTTCCACTAAGCGAGGTTTTATTTCATTAAAATTATGAATACCAGAACATTTCAAAAAATTGTAACCTCTTCAATAATGCACTATAATTATTATTTCGCAAGAGCAAACAAACTTACGTACGTACTTAGTTCAACCGATACATAATCTATTATTAACGGTATTTCAGCGCCGAGCTTAGCCAACTATTTCTGAAATATTCCAGGATGAGTCATTATATCATAAAATGTGCAACGTCTTAGGCCTGTATTTTTAAATGTAAACCAAAGATATTATTATATTCGGCGTAAGTTTTATGCTTTGTCTGCCTCTAATGACAAGTGTCAAAAAGAGTCAAATCTGCGTCAAGAATTGACTTTTCTTAGGGCTTAGACAAGAGTGAATTTATAAATTAGGTCTGTACTGGCGTTGTTTATTTGCTAGAATGTCTAAAAAACTCTGTACAGATTTTTGTATTTTCAGTGAAAGAAGCGATACATTGTATAACCGTAAGTCAATATTTTACAAAAGTTTTTAGTGTGAAAAATTAATTGAAAGTGGTTCTAATAATTGTAGTCAGTTTTAATGTGGAGTTTAGTAAAAAAACAATGGGGAGTGGAAAACGAAATCAGCCAATATGGTGGTCAAACGCTTGTTCATAGTGATGAAAAAAAGATATTCAATGTTCGTCTTCAGATTCGTTCCTTTAAGGGTTTTTATTTTTTTAAAGAAATCCTCACTTTCAAGCCAATATCCGAAAAAGCGTCTAAAAAGAGAAATTGGTACACGTCACCATATTATTATCCGCCATCCCATTTCTAGTAAAGGCTATATAATCTCACCAAGCGTAAACAAGGTAGGGAAAGGTAGGTTAATTAACGCTTTGTAGAATTAAGTTGGCCTTTGTACAATTTTCATACAAAGAAAATCGTACAAATCGTTTCACCCCGGCAAAGGTTTTGAGGTAATAAACATAGAAAAAAACACGGTCGAATTGAGCTTGAAACCTCCTCACTTCTGAAGTCAGTTAAAACGCACAATCGAGATAGATCGGCGATGGGCTCACCCCCTGTCACGTTGGGTTAAATAAGCTCGGTGAACCGTGGGTACTTGCTTTAGCAAGTGCCTCTGCCTACCCCTCTTTGGGATTAAAGGCGTGAAGTGTATTTATTTTTATTTTTTTTTTGAGATAGATCGAGTTCGCATGGGGAGATTGAAACTTTTTTCTTTCCGGAACATTGACACCTGCTGGTACTCAGTACGACCTTCCAGAAATAGTAAAATTGGGCTTAATAAAGGTATTTTGAGAGGATCGCCCTGTACAGCATGAATCCAACCCACTACTTCCAAACTCAAACCCAGTTACCAAACAACTAGGCTACATCAACATTATGCAATTGTATAGGGTATAAGGCATTGATTCTTAGGATTAATGGACATCGATTTGTACTTCCGTTTCGTATTGATAATACTAAGAGATAACGCTTTCATCTTTCCAGTAGTGGTAACAAGTGAAAAATTATTTCTCTCCGAGATTATCGACTTTATTCAGATAATGGTGGGAGCTTGTTTCAATTGTGTGACGTTAATGTTGTACTCGAGATAAATATTATCTAAGGCTTACAGACACTACTTGTATGTGACGGAAAAATATTTATATATTCTGAACACATTGGCAAGGCAAACTTTGCCGGGTCAGCTAGTCTACACTTCTATACTAATATTATAAAGAGGAAACCTTTGTTTGTTTGTAATGAATAGGCTCAAAAACTACTGGACCGTTTTTAAAAATTCTTTCACCATTCGAAAGCTACATTATCGACAAGTAACATAGGCTATATTTTAACGCGAAATTCCCACGGGAACGAACAAAATAACCGCGAGTAACACCGAGCGGTTCAGCTAGTGTTTTATAAATAAGCATTAGATTTATCTCATTTTCTTTGACGCTCCTCTTGATACGGAAAAACAAATGGCTTCTTACAAAACACACCGTCAATGTTTAACAAATAGCCATGTTTATTTTCGTATAAAATATATAGGTATTTATACTTAAAACAAATCCGTTGGTAATGAGCAAAACCGGCTCGGTTGTTAGTAGGTACACCAATTTTATATTGCCGGCGTTAATAAATCATATGTGTTTCTGTTCTTTCTCTTTATTTCTGTATATTTTTAATTGCGACCTAGAATTATTTTCATGACGCTGGCAACGGAAATGTTCACGTCTCTGTATCGGTTTGAGTTGGAAATAGTCTGCTTGACAGACTTAAAGTTTTGTTATTGTACTATTCGTAGTATGGAATAGTCGTTTCTCTTTTAAATTTTGTAATAAAAAATAATGGGTCTATAATTATTAAAAAAAAAAAACAGTTAACTGTACAGTAAGACAAGGATCTTTTGGCGTGCCATTGCTGTATTTTTAATGTGATTTTTCGACACTATTTTATTTCTCACGTTCTTGGTTCGTTTTAGGTGTTTTGTTTATGCTTGTTTTGTGATATTATCGACTATTATTTATTAAAACAAGGCTCCACTAGATTGATTTTGGCGCCAATTTTTTAGCCACGCACCAAATTACTCTTGTTACATAGAATTTTGTTTGAAAGAAACTATATTTAAGTCAATATTATTTTTAATTTTAGGTATAATACATTCATAAAATAGCAGAGAAACGCTGTTAATCTTAATATATGAAAATCCAGTGTCATGATGTTTGTTTCCAATGAACTCTTCACCAAGGTTACCGATATTCACAAGAGTTCAGCCCTGAGTACTTTTTCTACAGTGCTTTGACTTTCAGTGTCGCCTTTGAATAACGATATATTTTTTTTTAAATTACGAAGTCAAAATTATGTGTATGCCCAGTTTGACGATGTTCAGTTATTAAACTGTGATGACCATTTATAGGATATTGATATTCCATGGTCAAATACACCTAAATAAAAATGCATATTAAAATGACACTACTACTGAAAACTTTCATGCATCACGAAATTTTGAAATCTAATTTTTTCCCTCTTTGGATTACTATAATTACGAAACGACAGATTAAAAACCAACTATTATTATTTATTGAACGCTCCTGTCCTGACCTTTCCAAAACGACCCAGCAAAGCTAAGGAACCGTTTGCGTTTCTGTCTCTCATTAGGCGACAAAGCGAAGTAGTGTGTGGGCATAATCGGGCCTGAAGTGTGACCAAATCTGATAATGGCTGTTGGGTCACAGAGGCACCGATTAGCGAACTAATGGAATGGGTCGCGGCGTATCGCCGTTACAGGTTAATGAAGAGAAATAGCTCAAGTGTGTGCTGTGGAATGGAGTGTCTTTAGTATAAATGTGTGCTTTAGATAATAGTATTACACGTTTGAAACGTACGCTAATGGAAACTGTGTTCTTCAAGGTGGAATGTCAAAGGTTACTCGTTTTTCTTTTAATTCAAAACGGAATATTAAATACAAGTTTGTACCAACTTTTCCTGTGTTTAAACCAGTTTTTTATGTTCTCTTGTAAATATTGGGTTGTCTATGTGTTATTGAACAACTCAATAAGTCGCATTATTGTAAAGTTTCCATAATTTACATTCTTGCAACAGTCTCGCGTTTAATATTAGTAACGATTAGCCAGAAATATAAAATAATAGGAGTTTTTTTTAACCTTAATCGAAAAAAAGTATATTTCAAATACTTTTTTTAAGGTTAATTTTCGCGCCGGTTTAAACATTTAATATAATGTCAGTACGCGTTTTTTTTAAATAAAGAATAGTATTTATTAAAGTGCGGCCAATAATTACATTTTGATAGGTACTGGATGGCACAAAATCGAGAATTACGTCAAAAAGCCAAAGATTTTATAGTTTTACAGCTAGCTCTGACACTCGAATAGGAGCTCAATTGTTTTAAAGCAAGACAACGTGACAAATGGCGAGTAGACTACAAATATTTCAGTGTAAACATGTGGACAATAAAACTTGTTATTTTAATTCATTCTTTTTAAAGATATCGGTAGGTATGATCTATTTCAGGTGCCTTGAGATGTCCACCCACGTTTGCGTTAATTTAGTCATTTGGTTTGTCGACAAAGTCATGTTTTCTTTCTTAATTAAATTTTATATTGCCAAGCGTATTTAATACAACGTGACAAGGCTTGACTTGAGCCAATTGCCATTATAGAATCGTATACGGGTTTCATCGTATTTAAGATAACTTTGTCGAAAAAAGAACCGACTTAACCTGTAAACTTTGACAGATATATATATGGTTTTCTCACGGATGTCGGAACTGAACCAAATTTAAATGTAACCAACGGGAAGAACCAACTATCAAATAAAAAAAAGAAATCATTCAAATCGGTTCATCCAGTCAAAATATTAAATGTACAAACCTAAAAAAAATACTGACGAATTGAAAACCTCCCCCTTTTCTTTGAAATCTGTTACCCCGCTTTAGAAAGAAAAGGCATGATGTGTATTTTTTGTTAATTTCTTTATTACTCAAACTTAGCAGTGCCAGCATTGAGGTTGGACTCATGATGAACTGGTCCGAAACCAAAAATATATGTAGATGGGCAAGAAATCTGCTATTTCGATGAGTACCTACACCTACTTGGGCCAGATGGTCTCCTTCAAAAATAGGCAAAACAAGGAAATTAAGCGCCGGACAGATAACGTCTGGAAGAGCTACTGCCTTCCACTCGCCTTAATACGCAAACTTGTTGACACATGTATCCTACGTATGGAGCACATACTTGGTCACTGACTCAAAATCACAAATACAAACTTGGTCACTGACTCAAAATCACAAGTCCAAACTCAAGGTTTGCTTTGGCATATTGGGTATTAAAAGGACTGATCATATTCGGAACACCATCCTGCGCGCTAACACCCAAATAATCGATGTCAAAGTTGCAACCGCAAAGCTGAAGTAGGGCTGGGCTAACCATGTCAGTCGTAATGGATGCAAATTGGTGGGCAAAAACTGTTTCTGACTTGATCCCTAATGATGGACGCCGAGGACGTGAACGGCCCAATCGGAGATGACGGGACGACCTGCAGAAAAATGCATCGAAGTGGCAACGGGTGGCTCTCAATAGGGTCGTGTGGAGAGAACAGTGGTTACACAGATACAGGCTAAAATATGAAAAAGTGTCAAACGCTTGCTTATTAGCAATTAAACAAAGTCCAAAGTTCATTAATTCATAATATAGAAATAGTTCACCCCAATACCGCCTAATCGATGCTTTCACTCCCTATAAAAACAAAAAACACAATCAGACGAAAACGTTTCTAATCACACAACGATGTGTCTTCACATCACATAAAATATTAATACTGAACAAAAGAGGCGTTCGGTGCCAAACGAACCACGTTCATTAACTAAGAAAGCAAATACCGTGGGTTTGTACTCTTGAAACAACTACCCTTATGGAATTTTCTAGAAAATGTTTTCGAAATACCGATTTTTCTAGAAAATTCGGGGTTTCAAACACTGCAGTAACTGATGGGTCAAAAGTAAAACGTCATCCATACCAGGTGAATATTCCATTTACGCGAACCAAACGGTTTTCTTCTAGTCATATTGCGAACAGTGCGAACCGCCAGGATGTGGAATGACTTGCCGGAGTCTGTGTTTCCTTCGCGGTATAGTCTGGAGGTCTTCAAGACACGGGTAAATAGGTACCTAATGAACAAATGTGCTCTATCGTAGACCACACCTGCTTAGCATCAGACTGGATGGTTGGTCAAACGCCTGTTCATTGTGTTAAAAAAAAGTATTAGGTAGTGTTAATCAAGTTTAGTACCTAACTACATTTGACGTGTCTTGTATGTTTGGAAGACATGCATTAACGTATATGAAACGAAAGGGGTACGTACGCCAGGACCGTGACAAGTGGAGATCTTTAATCTCTGCCTACCCTTCTTGGAGACAGGCAAGGAGCATTATGTAATGTCAGTAATAAACACTTCGAAATGATGATTCTTTTTTTACGTATATATCAAGTACCTATTGAATTTTGTTATTTCTGGCAGATGACGTGTGTTGAAATTTTACTATTCTGCAAAAGAAAATTCAAAGACGAACTTCGTGTCGTGCCTCTATTCTTCTGTAATAAGTAAAAAAAATAATTAACGAAACGCGTGTTGACATTATAGTAAAGGTATAAACCGGAAATTTCGTCACGAAAATTAATCAAAGATTATTCAGAGATCAGCGTACCATCGTTGTTTACTTGACAAATGAAATACATATATATTTTTAATATAAGTAAACATGGTCGTGTAAACATAATTACAACATTTCTTGGATGAATCCAATGTGATAAAAAAAATAAGAATCACCCGAGAGTAGTCACCCAAGTCGTTATTGTCTTTCATGAAAAGCTATGGAAGTGATAATTTGTTTGGAACCCCCGCCCCTTTGTTTGCTTTCTCTTGCGAGAGATAAGGGATTCTTTCAGGTTGATTGCCTTTTGCTAATTAAAACGGCAATAATATCTGTAATGTATAAACACATATGAGTATATGTACCTACTAATATATACGTACGTCTAAAGGGCGGTTAAGAAATATAATTTTAAGCCGTTGTCTACTATAGCTGTAGACCCCACGTGCTTTTTTTATTGCGATCATAAATACCGGCGAGTTAAACCGCGGGGCACAGATAGTTATAATTTTAAGTGTCAATAGCATTCCCTACCTTCTTTGGGTAAAGATTTCAAAGTCAGGAGTGTGAGAAATAAACTGGTGCAAGAAGGTGATTTAGTGTACCATATTGATACAG
>SJJU01008358.1:0-12661 GCA_012932125.1 Conopomorpha cramerella | reverse complement strand
TTGCTGACATGGAGCGGAAGAGACAGCACCTTGAAGTGCGCGACATGGAGGAGCGAAAGAGAAAACGAGAGGCCGAGATAGAGAAGGAGGAACAGATGTCCTTAGAAAAGGAATGGGCCAAGAACTTTGAGGTAAGGTTAAACCCTTAGGCCGGCCACATACATACGGAATTTTCCGTACGGAATGTGGCGATTCAAGTATAAAATGAAGCTTCCAACGGTTGTTGTTGTGAACTTGAGTTTAACAGACGTTTTTACTTGAATTGTTGTATTCCGTACGGAATCCGGAACGGAATTCCGAATGTATGTGACCGCCCTTAGACTGTCGGATGGTAAGTTTTGTTTTCATGATTTTGAAGTCTATTCCGAATACAATAGACTTCAAAATTCCCTGGTTTCATGAATGTGTGTAAAGATAGTATCATCGATAGCCACTGCTTTGTGCCTATGGATGGTATAAAGTCAATTTAATACTAAAATCAGTCAATAATTGTTCGTGAAACCACGTCGCAGCTTAACATTAGGCAGTATTGTGAAATTATTGTCTATTTTTAGGGTTCCGTAGCCAAATGGCAAAAACGGAACCCTTACAGATTCGTCATGTCTGTCTGTCCGTCCGTATGTCACAGCCAGTTTATTCCGAAACTATAAGAGCTACATTATTGAAATTTGCTGCGTAGATGTATTCTTTAAACCGCATTAAAATCCAAAATTTTTGGGGTTCCCCTATATATAGAACTGAAACTCAATTTTTTTTTTACATCAAACCCATAAGTGCGCGGCATCTATCAATAGGTATTTGAAAATGATGTTGAGGTTTCTTATATCATTTTCTTCTAAACTGAATAGTTTGCCCGAGAGACTTTTCCAAAGTGGTAAAATGTAACCCCCGTAACTTCTAAAATATGGGCATGATAAAACTGAAAAAAATATATGATGTGTATTACTATAAAAACTACATCCCACGGTCTGTGAAACCTGTAACGGCGATTGGCTCACCTCCTGTCATGTTCCGTCCCGGTTTAATACTTGCTCTGCTTACCTCGCTTTAACCGACTTCTTCATTCGAAGTCGGTTAAAAGTCGAGAAAATTAGAGGCAAATTCAACAAAAAAAAAATACACTTCACGCCTTTTGATCTCAAAGCGAGGTAGGCAGAGCAAGTATGAAACCCAACATGACAGGAGGTGAGCCCATCGCCGTTACAGGTTTCACAGACCGTGGGGTGTGCGGGGTTTTTTTTTTGTGTTGAATTTGCCTCTAATTTTCTCTACTTTTAACCGACTTCGAATGAAAAAGTGGGTTAAAAGTTCACGCTTTTTGATCTCAAAGCGAGGTAGGCATAGCAAGTATTAAACCCAACATGACAGGTGAGCCCATCGCCGTTACAGGTTTCACGGACCGTGGGGTGTGCGGGTTTCATCACGATGTTGTCCTTCATTCTAGATTTCTTTTAAAATGCATTTTGTGTAGATGCACTGTAAAGTTGTTTTTTGTTGTCTTATTACAGGAGTCCCGCCAGAGCAGAGTGGACAGTTGGAAAACCTTCACTTCCGGTGGCAGCAAGGAGAAGAAGAAGAAAAAAATCCAAGGCTTCAAACCACCAAAACCGAAGCCAGAATCTAGATAACTTGCGTGTGCGCAGGTTATCTGTCCAGTTACTCTTGTTTAGAAATAGGTTACGTTACGTTTAGGTTAAAAACGATGTACGATGGAAAAGGAGGATTCTTTGTGGTGTTCCATCTTGTTCCTTCACATCTCTGTACGAAAAAGGAACTGCTTTTTCTGGAAAATGTGTCGGTTTTCCTTCAGAAAGGAACTGTTAAAAGAAGTACTGGGAATAAATGTTTTTTTTTTGTCGACAATATGTTATTTTAACGCCGTTATTTTGTCAAACTTACTAGACATACGTTAATTTTTACGACTTTCTAAGAGGGTAAATTAGATGTATCCCTTATTTCTTTGCAGTAGTAAGTGTGATGTCCTGGCCGAAGGTGGCGTGAAAAGTACTCGAAACCGGAGGTCATGTATGAAGAGATGTATGAATGTAGATGTAGCGAAAGGGGTATGTCAGGACCGTGACAAATGGAGATCTGTAGTCTCTGCCTACCCCTCTGGGAGACAGGCGTGAAGTGTATGTATGTACCTATGTATGTGGTAAGTGTATTTGTCACCTGGCACAATTTCCCTTAGTTCCATTTTGTAGCCAGATTTGGTAGCTGGATACGACACCGGAAGGAATAGGTTTCATCACTTCGAAGCTATCGAAACTTGTCGACTATGAAATGAAATGGTATAGGCGCATAATATACTGCGTATAAATGGACCCCGAGAAACGTTAAATCATTTTGTTATCGAAACGTCGGGCAAATAACGAAGGTAAGCTGAATGCTTGTCTTTAAACCAAAGACAAGCATTCATCTTACCTTCGTTATTTGCAGATTTTGTAATTTAAGTTTTGTTCCTTTTATGTTGAGGTTCAATTTCATAAAATGACACATTTTGTTTTGTGTTACAAAAATGGACAACATTGAATATTTATGTCAGTGCGCATTTGTTTTATAACATATTTTATTAATTTATCGCCCTCTATCGATGTTAGAGTTTGTTGTAGCCATTACGTCCTAATCTGATGTCATTATGATAGTGACGTACTTCAACAACTGAAGTATCGATATCGATGATTAAGAAACGTTTATTCCTTATTTCTCAGGCTAAAAGTGACGTAAGAGGCTTATCCACCCTACTAGGCATTATCGACGTGAGTATGTGTGTCCCAAACAATACCAGTTTACTGTAAGTGCGAAAATATAAAATAAATAAATACACTTCACGCCCTTTAATCCCAAAGCGGGGTTGGCAGAGGCACTTGCTAAGCTAACGCCCACGATGCGAAAATATAACTACCCCCATAATACCCCCATCGCGTTTTTACAATAGGACAACCAGGAGAACGGCAAAACGTCATCCATACCAAGTGAATTTACCATTTACGCGAACCAAACGGTTTGCGTCTACTTTCATAGTGCGAACCGCCAGGATGTGGAATGACTTCCCGGAGTCTGTGTTTCCTGCGCAGTATCTACAGTCTGAAGGTCTTTAAGTCGCGGGTGAATAGGTACCTAATGAACAAGTGTGCTCCATCGTAGACCACATCGCTGGTGGTAAAGACTTGTTCAAAGTGATAAAAAAAAACTACTACCCATTTAAACTTTGGTAACAAAATGTACTGTTATCTCCCTCCTCTTCAAGCATAATAAATACGACAAGTCAAACGAAACAACCACCAATAATAGTGAAAAATGTACAAAATAATTGAAATGTTGACAAAAATACTTAAAAAATGTTAGACCCATTAAAAATACGGGTGTATCAAATTATTTCTATTTTCCATCCTAACACTAACTAATGGTTACACGTTGCAAATATCATTGGAAAATGGAGAAAGTGGGATACTCCTCAAAATATCTTTTGGTGAAAACGTTAATGTTAACGACACCCCCAAAACGTTACCCCCGAGACCAATATATAATAGTTTTGCCGATGTAGACAGGAACCGTTACTAGAGTCTGTAGTTCTTCAAGGCACGGGTAAATAGGTACCTAATAAATAAGTGTGCTCCATCGTAGTCCACAAAGCTGCTTAACATCAGGCAGGATGGTGGCCAAACGCTTGTTTACTGTGTTTAAAAAAAAGATTATTCCCATGAACTGATCATGTGTTTCGTGTACCCAATGCGCTTACGCTCGGTTTCCAGAACATTAGTGATAATATGTCATTAAATCTATATCTGTCCCTTTTGACAGGCAAAGTAAGAAAAAACGATGGTTTTAATGCCAGATTAAATCTAATGAGCGTACCAAAATCTGGGCATATTTTTTTTTACATTATACACTAATTTCACGTGAAGCCTACTACCCTCTCGTAGTTGCATCGTATCGGAAAATTATGTGTATTGCTGATTTTGTAACTTTAGATCATTTTCCGCACTCCAGTCCACTCGTGACCACGACGCATGCAACTGCGTCGAAACGTCGAGTAAAATAACAAAGGTAAGCTCGAGCTTGTCTTTGGTTATATTCGCGCCTATACACCCGGTGAACAATATTGAGTTTGTAACTTTAATTTCACTGTTCTCCTTAGATCCTCCGATGATGTCAGAGCGAATGCATCGACGAGAGTCTAGCAGACTTGACGCCCTGGTCTTAAAGCGCCATCTCTTTCCATTTGTCTGTGTCAGAAAAATGAAAATGAAATAATTCATTTACTGTTTGACAGTTCGGTAACATGCATGTGGTTGGGGACTCACTTGTAAGTTATAATAACCTGTACCAGTGAGACCCCGCTCTTCCTTTATAGCTTTTACAGTAAAGATACATTCTGACAATGAAAGAAAAAGTAATAAAAATGAGAAAAAAAGTCAGAGTATTAATAAACATGATTGTCACTTGTCATTGCATTGACAAAGATAATGCTAACAATATTGTTATAAGTACATAACACTTAGTGAAGGGGGTCAAATGGCAGCCGCTACATCGAAATGAATGTACGAAGCCAATGAAATGATTGTACATACATACAAACATTTCACGCCTGTCTCCCAGAAGGGTAGGCAGGGACTACAGATCTCTATTTATTTTTTTTTGTCTCGATTTATTGTAAACGTCTGTTTTAAATTGCAAGTCTAGTTCTTCTTGGTCTCAGGTTTCAGGTGTTTTGTTTATGCTTGTATTACGTTAGCCATAAAAACAAGACTTGGTACGACATGCGCCAAAATATCCTTGTAGCACTGTACTCTTGTCAGTTATTTTATTTAGAAGTCAATTTTGACGTTTATTCGATCTTTATTCCCTCGTAGTAGGGTCCATTTTTAATTGTACACTGCGTTAGGTGTATGGATGACACCCGTCATATTTTACTTTTTAAGACGTCGCGAGATTAAGACTCGTATGTATTGTTCTAATTGGAATACAACATAACAGTAATAAATACTTCGTTAGTTGATATTTTCAGTTTATGTTCATAATATAACTTGAACAGGCATATGCAAAAATATACCATACATTTCATATTATTTTTAACATATTTTAAGGGACTTGTAGTTCCCTGAAGTCCCTTAAAAGATTTATGTGAAACGAGTCGCATCTATGGAAATTCAGAAATTGCAATCTGTATAATATATTATCTCAAGCATGTGTACAAGAGCCTTGAACTGGAAAATAGCAATAAATGTGATAATATATGCCTAGATATTACACATACCCACAGCACAGATCTTTTAATACCTACTGTAGTAGATTTTACCAAACCTCATCGGATAAATACATTCAAATTAAAGTATACAATGTTTGTTTGATTTTCTAACTTTCTTGCAGACGTTTGTTAGGACTGGTCGGTTTTTTTGACTGGTTTTTATGACACTCTCTGTGTCACTAAAACATAAATAAGGTAGAGTTTTCATGTTGTGACAAGTAAACAATGAACCTGAGATATTATCTCATGACATTCATATGAGTTTCAGCCTTAGACCAGACCAGACTATTTCGACTGTACAATAAATTCAATTTATCATTTTACCAGACGTTTTCTGGGGAGTCATCATAAAGTAAGAGTAGCAGTCTGCATAATAAAGTAGCAGTGCATAATAGAGTAGCAGTCTGCATAATAGAGTAACAGTCTGCATAATAGAGTAGCAGTCTGCGTAATATAGTAGCAGTTTGCATAATAGAGTCGCAGTCTGCATAATAGAGTACCGGTTTGCATACTAGAGTAGCAGTCTGCATAATAGAGTAGCAGTCTGCATAATAGAGTCGCAGTCTGCATAATAGTAGCAGTCTGCATAATAGAGTCGCAGTCTGCATAATAGAGTCGCAGTCGGCATAATAGAGTCGCAGTCTGCATAATAGAGTAGCAGTCTGCATAACAGAGTCGCAGTCTGCTTAATAGAGTAGCAGTATGCATAATAGAGTAGCAGTATGCATAATGGAGTAGCAGTCTGCATAATAGAGTCGCAGTCTGTATAATAGAGTCGCAGTCTGCATAATAGAGTAGCAGTCTGCATAATGGAGTAGCAGTCTGCATAATGGAGTAGCAGTATGCATAATAGAGTAGCAGTCTGCATAATGGAGTAGCAGTCTGCATAATAGAGTAGCAGTCTGCATAGTAAAGTGGCTGTCTACATTTAGTAGTATCAAATAAACAAATGAGTTTCATCAGATAAAAACTTACCGATGGTCATTTATCGACCTTGAATCATAGTCAGCGTACCTACGCCATTATCTTTAGTAAATTGAAATATTAATTTTAGCCCTTATCGTAAAGGTTTAGACCTTGTGTTCTCAATGAGTCGAAAACAAATAATATCCGATACTATATTAGCTAAACCTAGTACCTAATTCAAAATAAAACGAAGGTCCTTAAATCTTTACACGTTTATTTACTCATCAAAGACTGATAAAGTAACCTTAGAAAAAAAATTAAGCCGATGCAAGTGCATTTCCGGTTCCGGTGAAAATATCGTAGATGTTCGAAGTGGAGCATGCACCGATATCCAAGGCGATCTTTGCTACAGCCACGCCGGCTTCCACCATCCTGCTGCTGGCGCAAGACTGCAGCGTCACTGGCAGGGTAGCTATTGCCAGGTTAATGCGTCCGATCTAGGGGTATTCAAGATAAAATTAAGATTGTTTTCTAACGAGCTAAGTAGGTACATATTATATCTACGAGTTTACCAGGCCAAAATACTGTAACCTATAGACTAATTGGCAGAGTATTCATTAGCAATTGGCTGGACTTCAAGTGATTATGTGGCCCTGTCTACACGAAAGAGAAAAGAACGAAATTTAGGCCTCGTTTAGGGGCACGCGGTCGCCCGTCGCGTCGAACGCCCATACATTTTGGCCGTCAAAAGCGATGGTAATGTATGGGCGACCGACGCGACGCGCAAAAGAAAGCACTCTTAAATAGATCATTTTTTAATGAAACGCGTACAGACAATATTGTTCACCGGGTATATAGGCGCGAAAATAATCAAAGACAAGCTCTAGCTTACCTTACTTTTTTACTCTTTTAACAATATTGAGTTACACATAAATAGCTGTGGCGTGCACACCATATAGGCAAAAAGACACTACCTACCTTAGTATTTTGGCTACCCGATCTAATGGCGTATACAGAAAGAAAGGTGCCGTTCGGTACCTAAATCCTTAGAAATGAAGTCGACGCTGGTAGCCGGCGCAGACAATATTCTATACAAGCGCTGGTTACTCTTACTTGCTTTCTTTCAGTATACGCCCTAATAAAAGAGTTATTGCTAGATCTTAATTTGTTGTACTCACGAAATAAGCTAACGAAGTCCCTGTGTTTTGTGGGTAAGTAGATATGTAAGTACCTATTATATATTTCGTTAAGACAAGTACCTAACCTATACAAAGGTGTTAATCCTTGGGGATTACTGCCTACCTTGTCGTAAAAGCCAGTGCACGCCACTGATAACTATTTATATAGTCTCCCATAGTCGGTAATTACCTGAACACCGCTATGAACAGCAAACGTAGCACCCTGCAGCTGTGTTCTGAGCACAATACCGCCCATACAAGAGCCAGCCGCCCACACATTGTCGCCATGATCTTCGGTACAGTCGCGCATCTGGCCCAGCACACTGTCGGCGTACTCCACGGCCGATGACGTCATGTTGCCCAGCTCGCTGACCCGCTGCGAGATGCCCGAGATTTGCTCGTCGGCGCAAGACATCGTTTTGCTGACTGTCTCTTTGAAAACTTTCTCGGCTTCGGTTCGGTGTGCCTGTTGTTAAAGGTTGTGTTAGAGAGTATTGTGAGTTGATGTGTGCCCAAGGGCATAAGTAGTGTTTCTTTCTTAATATAATTATTATAGAATAAAGAAAATTTCTTATTTAGATGTCGCTAGTAGGTATCTTATCTAGACACCTGTGACTTTTTTCAGTTATATTTTAGTGCGTTTTATTATTATTTTGGTAAGTTATTTAACTTCAGACATTTTTGTGAAATAATATTAACAAACAATAAAAAACATTAAGTGTCACCTTAATCTATGGAATCTACTGAGTACAATTTCTGGTGTCAATTTCACTCTACTCCCATGACTTTTGTAGTTGTACTCTTTTGTTTTGTATTATTTTTTTGCTTTTCAGTAACAGTAGACTTAGGGTAGACCGAGGTGAATTGGATCACAGAGCGAATCTGATCAAAATAAGTATAGGTACACATATCTCGGGGAAGGGGAGGAATAGAGATGTGTACCTACATAGTTTGCGTTCGGCAACGAGCGGAATTTGAAATATTTTTCAAATACTGTGATCCGATTCACCTCGGTCTACTATAGAAGCTTATTTCCAAATCAAGCTAAATACTTCACCTCTACACAAGTGTTTATCCCGACTCCAGATGCCTGGAACTGGTCATTTAATTCCTGCGCAGCCTTCTCTATGCTCTCTCGCAGTTTACCAATGTCCGAGAGCAGCTTGTCTCTGAACTCCTCAGTTTGTTCAAGCAGACCAGCTCCGAACTTCTGTATGGCTTCGGAAGCATCTTGAGCAGCGTTCTGTAGGTTTGCTACCAGCTCTTGTATGAGTTTCCTGAAGTGGGGGACGGTTTAGGTCATTTGGTTCGGCACGGAAAAACTGCTGAACGTGTTTTGATGAAATTTGTTGTAAGTTGTTACCAGGTAGGTATATTAAAAATTGAATTTAAATACAACTATGTACCTACCTATTATACTTGTTGAATTTTATGACTTAGGAGTTTTATGACTTTCATGTTTTTTTAATAATGGTATATATTTTTATTCCTTTGTGGACTGTCTACTCGTACATATAATCTAGTAAAACTCTAATTTGTCCACAAAAATATTTTACTGTAGGTTCTGAACAAAAAAAAAAGGTTATAAAGAGCAAGGGTGAGTGGTGGCTACCACATCATTGCATGATACGTTTCCTACCCATTTTTCACTTAGATTGCCATGTAAGAGGCCGGGTGACTAGAAGTCGCCCCAGAAGGACAAATATTGACCAGACTGGTGATGTCCTAGCCGAAGGTGGCGTGAAAGGTACCCGAAACCGGAGGTCATAAATGAATGTAGAAGAAGCGAAAGCGGTATGTTAGCACCGTGACAAATGGAGATCGGTAGTCTCTGCCTACCCCTCTGGGAGACAGGCGTGAAGTGTATGTATGTATGTATCGCCTTTTATGATCTGTATTGAAAAAAATACAACTAAGTACTTAATGATCTTTGGCGGGGTTATAAGCATAAAAACTTACTGGTTGTTCTCAAGCAAACTCGATTTTTGCGATAACGATGCCACCAAGTTGTCCAAAGGAGAACATTGAGCTGAAGACACCTGTAAAGTAAAAAATGTTTTAGGAACAAAAATAGGGACGAGAAAATAACGTCATAACTTCAGTCCATAGGCCTCTGCCACGGCACGCCACATAACTAGTTGTCTTGTATCTCCATCCGACAAAGGGCTCAGCCCCTTAAACCATTTCGCTGCTTAATAACAAAGTGGGATAGACAAAGTAGCTTGCTAAGCACATGCCCACGATTCACCCAGCGGTGAGCTGATCGTCGTTATAATGTGTAATGCACATAATAGTATGCGGGTTTCCTTACGATATTTTCCATGTTGCGTATTCGCATCGCATCGCAAATATCAGCGAACTCGCGATGCATCGATGCTCATGCGAGTAAGTCGTATCGCATTGCATACCGGTTTTGAGTGGGATCCATAAGAGCGTTGCTCAGCTTTGATAACGTAGTCTAACCAAAGCCGAATCTGACCAATTGTAAGTCATGGTACTCGAAATATTTGGTTACAGCCTGTACTTATTCCGGGGGCTCCGGCAATAACGTGCCGGTTATCATGAGGTTCTCCTTAACGGATTTCCCCGCTATAAAAAAAAGTTACAAGCTCTTAAAAGTTTAAAACGGTTATTATAGCGCGAAGATTAACCAAAGATAAGCATTCAGCTTAGCTTCGTTATTTGCCCGACGTTTCGACACAGTTACATGTGTCGTGGTCGCGAGCTGACTATAATACCCGTTTTAAACTTTTAACCCTTTACCAGGAATTGGGAATATAGATCACACTTAATTTTGAATCTTAGTCCGTTGAAATACAGTCTAATATTAATGGGTTTCAAACAAACCTTCTGTCTGTTAAAGGGTATCATGTCAGTGCGCGTTTACTTAAAAAATGAAGTTACAGCTCGTATGTAACACGATACTGTATTATCTTAGTTAAGGCAATTACTGCAGCCCTAGCAAGCGCGTCAAGAAAGACAAGACAGAGCAAATACGCGCTGTGATTGGCTGCTATGTCACACATCGTGCGACTTACCTTGTTTCAACCAATCGCAGTGCCGGATATGTCTTGTCATGTCTTTCCTTGACCGCTTTGCTAGGGGGCAGGTAGGCTATAATCTATAGGTAACTTACAGCGCAAGCTGCAACAACAGCAATAATCCAGAAGTTTCTCATTGTAACCTGAACTGACGAACTATGTACTTAGATCCTAAAATCTTACTGTGAATAATTAACACCGGAACCCCTTTTTATATCTTAAGGTAATCTCGACGTCGCGGTATCAACCCAAATATTGCGTAGAACAAAGAAACTTCTTATCATCCACTCATGGGATTCTGTACAAATAGTAATTATCCTAAGAAGGTATTTTGTAAACTGTGTTCCTTTACAACGGTTAGGTTTTCAGAGCTCACGCTATCCTGGTTTTGAAAGACCTTGTTTTGATACCTACACACAATAATTTATTATTTGTATTCTTATTTCATAAGCACTGTGTGATTATTGAGTAACTATTTAAGCGATTTTCACCACTACGTCTACACTAGTTAAGGGCGTCGAGAATTAATATAGCTATGTAGTTGTGGTGATGTAGGTGCTTACTATGGCATATTCTAGATTATTTCGTACTTTATACGTAACTTTTCCCGTTGTGGAAGGTCGCGGCGAGGCGACCGAGGGAACTCTCCAGAGGACGGGCATCATCGCTCTCTGTGAGTTAAACCACAACACCACTGCGATCGCCAATCCGCCTGTCAAGCGTGGTGATTATTGACATTTCCTTCCAAATTAAAGAATCCCATTGGTACACGTCCAGTAGCTGGACTCTAACCCGCGACCTTCCGTTTACTAGTCAAGTATCCGACCAACTGGACCACAGACGCTCTCTAACTGGACCATTACTGTTTTATATGTACGTATGTATATTTTCTATCGTATAATTGTGTCTGATGCTGGCACTGCTGGACTCCTCGTGCGTCACACTCCGGGCACTGGCTGAAAATCAGCGTCGAGGCGTAAGCCGCAGCAACTTGCTAAGTCAGCTGCCCTTTCATCGCCGCTCCGTGAAAAATGTCATCTCCCGAGGCGGAAAATCGTCTATTTTGTTTGGAGACGAAAATTTTCTTTTTCATTTCCCCGCATTGTCACCATAGTAAAAGTTGTTTATATTAACGAGCTCAACAACGTTTCTAAGACCATAGCTCGGGGTCCTTTTACACTCAGTATAAAGCAGTGGCGTGCACTGGCTTTTACGACAAGGTAGGCAGTGATCCCCGAGGATTGACACTATGTATAGGTAACTTGTCTTTACGAAATATAGGTACCTAGATAATATCTATCTGCCTACCCCTCTGGGAGACAGGCGTGAAGTGTATGTATGTACATAATATCTACCCTCAAAACACAGAATATAATAGCATATTTCGTGAGTATAACAAAAAATAGCTAGCAATAACTCTATTATTAGGTTGGGCATCCAAAATACTAAGGTATGCAGTGTCTCTTTTGCCTGTATGGTGTGCACGCCACTGGTATAAAGATAAAATTAGTGCTCAGCCCCTCCTAGCAAAGCGCTCCAAGAAATACATGACAAGACATACCAGGCACTGCGATTGGTTGATACAAGCTTAGTCGCACGATGTGTGACATAGCAGCCAATCACAGCCCGTATTTGTTCTACGTCATGTCTTTCTTGACGCCCTTGCTAGTACTGCAGAATGTTCATAACAGTCAATTATGAGGTTCTTTATTCAAATGAAAGACAAACATAGAGTTCTTACTATTACTGTTTATTGTTTATCTAACGGTAAGGGTTCCACTCCAAAAAATATTGGTATATTTCTTTATTTATTTATGCTAAAACTACGGTGTCCCGCCGGGTATATTGTTCACCGGGTATATAGGACAGGTATGGGCTGATGATGATGATGATGATATAGGCGAGAATATAATCAAAGACAGGCTCGAGCTTACTGCGAGTAGTTGCGGATTCGTATCAAACCAGTGAACGTCGCAGCCGCCGCACTCCAGTCCACTCGTGACCACGACGCATGCAGCTGCGTCGAAACATCGAGTAAAATAACCAAGGTAAGCTCGAGCTTGTCTTTGATTATATTCGCGCCTATATACCCTGTGAACGTTTCATTAAGAAAATAACTGTGTCAGTTCTAATCATCGTTTTTATAGACCAAGTTAGGACTTTACTAATAACCGCAATATAACCATGTCGAAGAGGCCCCGTACCATGAGGCCTTAAAGTAACATTGTTTACGCTGTGTGACAGTGTTATACCAATCGTCTAGTGCTATCCCTCTCACACAGCGA
>SJJU01008356.1:0-11601 GCA_012932125.1 Conopomorpha cramerella | reverse complement strand
CGCTAAGATTTAGGACTACTTTGTGCTGAAAAAAAAACACTACTTTTATCTCTCAGTGAAAAATGATACAAAATAAAAAAATAAACAACTTACCGAGAAAAGTATTAGAGGCTTGTAAACAAAGTGGAAGGGTTGCCTTTTGATATTCGTTGCAAAGGTACTTTGATATTACTTAAGTACTGGAATTTAACTATAAAAAGATTCTTTTATGAAGACGAAGTGATTAAAGATTAATTGCCTAAAGAACAAGTGTGCTGCATCGTAGACCACATAGCTGCTTAACATCAGGCAGGATGGTGGTCAAACGCTGGTTCATAGTGAAAACTGCAATAATTGCAGTACTTAAGTAATATGACATTTTCTTCATCTTTTTATAGTTAAATAATTTAAATATAAAAAGATTCTTTTATGAAGATGAAGTGATTAAAGATTAATTGCCCAATGAACAAGTGTGCTCCATCGTAGACCACATCGCTGCTTAACATCAGGCAGGATGGTGGTCAAACGCTTGTTTATAGTTAAAAAAAAAATAGTTTTTAGTTGAAATTCCGATGACCGGCCGGCTTATTTATATTCATTTATTTATAAATTAAGGACATATACATACATACTATATTTAGATCATTTCGTCTCAGCAGCCGCACTCTAGCCCACTCTTAACCACGACGCATGCACCTGCGTTGAAACGTCAAGTAAAATAACAAAGAAAAGCTCGAGCTTGTCTTTGATTATATTCGCGCCTATTAGGTGGATAATATTGAGTTAAGCATTTTAATTATACAATGTAAGATGTTGCCCTACGTACAGGCTACCTAATATTTTTAATAGGTAGTAAGTAGGTAAAAACATAGAAAATTTGCCAATAAAATCAATAAATAGGTACATTGGTTCCACTATGATTCACATTAATTAATTACAATGCATTTAAAGTAAGCAATAATTTAATTATATAAGACAAAGTTGCCTCCCGCTGTCTGTCTATGCTTAAGTATATAAAACAACACATTTTGATGCGTTTAATTAGTAGATAGAGTGATTCTTGAGGAAGGTCTATATGTTTATAACATTCATATGTTTACTTATACATACATAATGTATAGATTAGTTGTGTTTAAGTAATATACCTCTATATATAAATCAATGTCACTTTCCGTTGTAATGTTATAACTACTTTATCGATTTGGCAATATTGATCTTGAATTATTCGTGGAAGTCCAAAGAAGGTTTGTACGTAGAGAAAATTAAAAAAAGTGACATCCACTGCTGGACACGGGCCACTCTGCAGGTTATACTAGTGGACGCCCCGCGATTTCATTCGCGTAGTTTCAGTATGTCATACAAACTATAACACCCTCTATACTGCACTAAGTCCCACAGGAACAGGATAAAAAGCATCCTATGTTATTCTCCTGGTTCTAAGCTACGTCCCCACCAATTTTCTTTCTAATCGGTTGAATCGTTCTTGAGTTATAAGTGTACAACACTCGTCTTTGTTTATGTATATATACATATATAGATTCATATTAAGAGTTGATACAGAACAACGTCTCGAGTCGAGTCCGCTAGTCTTTATCTTTAAACGAGCAATTCTTGTATATATATATATAATTGGAATCTCGGAAACGGCTGCACCGATTTTCATGAAATTTGGTATGTAGTATTTGAGGGCAATAAATCGATCTAGCTAAGTTTAATTTTTAGAAAACATCTTTCCAACCGTGTTTTCGGGCACGAAAAATTACTCAAATTGTTAATATGACTCTTACTGACATCTATTGGCGAGTAGTAATACTATGCTATACGTAGGATGGTGCGGGGGACGTTTTGGTTTTGAAGTAACTAGAGATGGGGTTATGAAAAAATCGAAGGAAAATAATCGATTTTTTTACTTCGAGCGAAGCTCGGTCGTCCAGGTACTAATGTTGGTACTGGCTGCGAAGGTCATGACCAAGTTTCTTAGCGACCAGGCTGAGGCCAAGCGCAACAAGGTAAAAGAGGCGCGCAAACGCCGCGAGATGAGTATCGCTGCCAAGAAGGAGGAGCTGCTGCAGACCTTCGCGCGTGAGCACGAAGTCGGGCCCTCTGGCCACGTAGTCCGACTGCCTCTCCTACTGATCGGACTACATGAACTTTTTTTCCGGGTGGTTCGATTTACTAATCGGACTATTCGGTTACAGAGGAGAATAATATATAGAAATAACGTTTTCATCTGACGGACGTGTTTTATTTAACTACATAGTTAGGTTTTAGGTTGAACCATGGTCACTTCTGTCCGATCGGAAGAACGAAGCGGAATTACAAATTCTTACAATCCGATTAATCGAACCACCCGGAAAAAAAGTTCATGTAGTCCGATCAGTAGGACAGAGGCAGTCGGATTACGTGGCCAGAGGGGCCGTCACCGCCAAGAAGTAATTTATCATATTGTATAATATTATGTAACTAGTTGCGCTATGCCCCGCTTACTAGAGCTATTGGAACACTTAACGCCGTCGCAGTTCATGTTGACCTTCTTTCAGTTTCACTGAACGAATTTACTAGGGTGACTTCTCATGTGTTACCCACTTAATTGTTTTAACCACTTAATTTTTTTATTGTTCTGTGAGGAAATTTTATAATTTGTTATATTTTTGTTCACAAAAGATGACGCTACGTTGTTCTATTTTGATCATCAATCAAACCTTCTTTGACCGAAACTTCTTGCAACAAGATCATTTTTTAATGAAACGCGCACAGACATTATAACTCTTTTGACAAAACACACAGAAACTAGTAGCGACCTCTGTCGTCTGTTCTAGAGAATGTTCTATGTTCGTCGTTATAATTTATTCTCATGAAACCTTAAAATATACTATAAGACCCCTCACTCTTTTGCTGAATTGCCACACGCAATCTGTCCACCGCAAACACAGCACAGAATATGACACATACATCCAGACTCGTCCAATATCATCCGCTAACCGGACACCAATATCTCTATGTCCATTTATAGACACACCAACTAGCAATTAAACCGTATTCAGTTGGTACACGGTACAAAGAAACTTGCACATCGTGAGGGTTCAAGTTAATCTGGCTGAGGGTAGAAGGGAAGTGGCTTCATCCAACTACCGCCCTCCTGTCTATGTCCGTTCAGGTGACAATAAATTTGTCCCTTATTGGACAGTTGATCCATACCTCTGGGACGAGCAATATAACGAGCAACTGGGAGTTTAGATCGTAAATAAAGCGTAGATAGACGAATTTAATACGAAAGAACAGGATCGGGATAAAAAGTATCCTGTGTCCGTCTCCTGGTTGTCCGTCCGGTTCACCTGTTCTTGAGTTATAAGTGGTGTAACTAACACAACTTTCTTTTATATATATATATATATATATGATAACAGATGTAATTTGAACTATACGTAACACTGCATACTGCATTGACATTTTTTTACACACACTACGTGTAAAAGAACCCCGAGCAATATTGACGAGCATACCAATGTTTCTAAGACCATTTCTCGGGGTTCTTTTACACTCAGTATAGAGCAAAATTTTACCTCTGTGGGTCCTGTATGTGCAAAAGTATTTAACAAAAACTTTCTCTTGTAAAAAAATCATTTTGTGGATTACGAATGTCGGCGGTCATAGTTCGAATCGTTGTATCGAAAATCTGAAACCAGATCTACGCTCTTTAAAATATCGTGGGTTATTCCAGTAGACTATTTCATTAGTCTGTGTCGGACGCCTCCGTAATACGCGGCAAATTTATTTACACCGCACGCTCGCCTACGCCGACGCCGCACTTCCAAAGACTACATGTGAATAACCCACTTGTTAAGGTTCGTTAAACTCAATCTTGTGGGCTCTGTTTTCTAAGGTATTAAAATAAACATGTCTTAAATCTTTTTTTTTTCACTATGAACAAGAGTTTGACCACCATCCTTTTTCTTTTTTTTTTTTGTTAACGAGGGGGATATCCTCATGGACACCCCGCCGCTATGGGGACGGCGACGGGGTAGTGTCAGACTTCTACTGACTAAAACCCCCCCGATGGCCTTCAATTACCGCTGGTGGCGGGTGGGTCCTGGGCACCCAGAGGACATTCTTCAGAAGCAATCAAGAATATATTTTACATTATTGACCACCATCCTGCCTGATGTTAAGCAGCGATGTGGTCTACGATGGAGCACACTTGTTCAGTAGGTACCTGTTCACCCGCGACTTAAAGACCTTCATACTGTACTGCGCAGGTAACACAGACTTCGGCAAGTCATTCCACATCCTGGCGGTTCGCAAAAAAAAGATAGGTTCGTAAATCAAAGATATTTATGGTACTAGCGTACTAGGAGTTGATTCATACGTACGAACATGCTCTCATCTTCGATCAATTAAGTAGCGATATCGAGACGCCACGCATGTCATGGACCGTGGTCTGTCTAATTTATTCACCGCTTAAAGTGTGAATAGACATTACTTGTATTTATAGTATTTTACGTCAGTTGCATGGACCCCGACCGGTGGGCGAAAATCGTCACCGATCGGGTTCCCGCCGACGGACACAGGAAGCAAGGCCGACCCAGGAGGAGATGGAGAGACGACCTGGACCATCACCTGCCGGGGTGGCGCGAGGTGGCCCAGAACAGACACAAATGGGGGGAGGTCTTTGCCCAGCAGTGGGATACAAAAGAGGCTAATTAAAAAATGTATTTTTAAATAAATTATGTAATAAGAGCTGTTGGGAAAAGTGGTACTATATTGTTACGCTGTCTACACTCGAACTGTGTCTGGAAAAATGGAAGGTGAAAACATTTTCTGGTGCGTTCGATAGCAATAATACGTTGTTCAAAATAGGACAATGTTAAATCATTTTTAAGAAAACGCGCACGAAAAGTTTAAAACGGGTATTATAGCGCGAAGATTAACCAAAGCTTACCTTCGTTGTTTGCCCGACGTTTCGACACAGTGACATGTGTCGTGGTCGCGATCTGACAATGTTGTAGGTTACGCCACGCTAGATAGCTATAATATTTAAAAAAATAAACATTAATACACTTCACGCCTTTTAATCCCAAAGCGGGGTAGGCAGAGGCACTTGCTTAATAAGCAAATGCCCACGTTTCACCGAGCGTATAATATAAAATCATTACATAGTATAAAATAAAGTCGCCTCCCGCTGTCTGTCCCTATGTATGCTTAGATCTTTATAACCACGCAACGGATTTTTATGCGGTTTTCTTTACTTATTAGAGTAACAACTCAATATTGTTCACTGGGTGTATAGGCGCGAATATAATCGGAGACAAGCTCGAGCTTACCTTTGTTATTTTACTCGACGTTTGGTATTCGCGACCACAACGCATGCAACTGGGTCGAAAGCTCGAGCTTGTCTTTGATTATATTCGCGCCTATATACCTGGTGAACAATATTGAGTTATAATGTCTGTGCGTGCGTTATTAAAACATTATCTCATTAGAGTAATTTCTGAGGGAGGTTTGTATGTATACATGCATACAATAGCAGACAAACATTGTTAACAATGTATATTGGAAAACGACGTTTTATTATATTACGAGTTGTCTCGGCAAACATTTGTTTTGCCATAGGAAGTCGCCTTTGTACCCCGTATGTTAGAGGAAATGCACCTTTTAAACCTTCCTGGACTTTCACGTGTAATTCAAAAGCAAAATTTGCCAAATCGGTCCAGCCGTTCTCGAGTTTTAGCGAGACTAAGGAATATCAATTCATTTTTATATATATACATAGATAAAAGTCAAGGCAGGAAATGGAACCGTCTATATCGGCCTTAAAATAATAAACCAGATATGGCCTTAGTCACATAGGAAAAGAATAGACCCATTTCAAAGGTGACTACGAACAAATTCGGTCACAAAACGAGACTAAGGAGACTAAGAAAAGTTCCTAAACATTTGTTTTTACCACAAGTTTCTAGGTTCTAAACTCCACAGCAAAAAAACAACTAGACCAACATCATGCATAACAAAACACAGTACTCGTAGGTACGCGGTTGCTGCAAAAGAAATATTTTTAATATATAAGGTCTGTTTCACGCGGTTGTCACGCGGGGTCCCTCCGGCGAATAGACGACGCAACTTCGTTAGGAGTAATAAAAAGTTAGTGGGAACAGAGGCTGCGGCGGCGGGCCGGCTCGACGCGGCCGGGCGGCGCCGGGTTACGGTTGACAGGGAAAATCTTTATCGATATGATATATTATCCATCAGCAAGAAAAGTTTTTACGTTTTTTAGTTAATGTGTACAAAGTATTAATTTCTCCGAATCGTACGTGCTAGAAACATACATACATACATACACTTCACGCCTGTCTCCCAGAGGGATAGGCAGAGACTACAGATCTCCATTTGTCACGTTCCTGACATACCCCTTTCGCTTCATCTACATTCATACATCTTTTCATACATGACCTCCGGTTTCGAGTACTCTGGAATAATTTATTTGTTATCCGTGGTAGCCTATTAATAAGGCTGCACTTACCTATCTTGTACGGAGTTGTGTTTATGTAATATTTAGGTTCCGTCCTTGTTGGTTGCTCTTAATAAATAAAATAAAATATATCCCGACTAGTTGGAATAGATGGTTTTTTCCATTTTTCCTATAAAGAAAAATTTAACAACAGTTTTTTTTTATAAAATACTATACTACACTATTTCTCAATCTTACGTATTCAAATTCGTTTCATTCAATTCTTCGATATCGATGACGATAGCCATAGCTTAGCCGCAATTGCACCGCATGCTTGCGCATTAGCCGTTACATTATAAACAAGCGCGCCTGCCTCCGACACCCCCGCTTTATCGCCGCTGCCTCGCATGCATAATTAAATATGTACGGTCAAATTAGCAATTTGTAGCAAACACCCAACTGTGGACAACTCCAATTAGAGCCGGCGTTGTGGCCTGTGGTACTGCGCGCTGTGATGCCCCCGCGATTTACTGTCTGCTGTAATCTAAATAATGTACACAGGCCACGTTTAAAATGAGCTTCTATACGTAAGAACGTTGAAGTAACTACGGCTCAGGTTATATTTTGGTGAGTTTAGTTAGACGTGTCCACGACAGTAGTGTTCGCAACCTGACCAGGCGCCGACTGTGCTCTCCTGCGTAGTAACGTAGCTTAGATTAGAATACTAGTTTCTCGTTTGCTACGTCGTAGACGCTACGTAGCGTCTACGCCAATCGTAGTCGCGTTACATTGTTCTTAATTAATAAGGACAAAGTTATGTATCTCAGAAGCTAGCGCTCACAAAAGCAACAAAGTTGAAAATGTAGAGGTAACTTAGTATATTTGCCGTAACCAGCCTAGCACAGCGCTTCAAGAAAGAACTGACGAGACATATTAACGCTCTGATTGGCTGTTAAGTCGCACGAAGCGTGACGTAACAGCCAATCAGAGTGCGTATTTGTTCTATGTCGTGTCTGTCTTGATATGCGTGCTAGCCCTGCAGATAAAATGTCATGACTTTTCTGTAATTACACTATACCGGTAGAAGAGCCAAAATGTAGATGCCACAATCTTTTTTTTATCACTATGAACAAGCGTTTGACCACCATTCTACCTGATGTTAAGCAGCGATGCGGTCTACAATGGAGCACACTTGTTTATTAGGTACCTATTCACCCGCGACTTGAAGACCTTCAGACTGTACTGCGCAGGAAACACAGACTCGGGCAAGTCAGTCCACATCCTGGCGGAGGTTTATAGGTTCTAAGCTGACTATCCATACGTGTGTGTATTTATATTTTTTTAAGAACAGAAGGTCTATTATTAGTCTATCATTGCTAAGGCTAAATTACCTATCACCGTTGTACACGGTTGTGGATATGACAATCAAGTTAATTCTCTTTAATGTCAAAATGCCTGCGTATATTAACAATTCCATAAACTTGCATGACATGAAGTATCATTACATAGTATAAAACAGAGTCGCATCCCGCTGTCTGTTCCTATGCAACGTATTTTAATGCGTTTTTCTTTATTAACGATATGGAGAGAATGGATGAAAGTCGATTTCCGAAAGAGATTTATAAGGGTGATGTAATGTGCCGGGTGAGTAGAGGTCGCCCCAGAAGGACATATACAGACCAGATTGGTGATGTCCTGGCCAAAGGTGGCGTGAAAAGTACTCGAAATCGGAGGTCATGTATGAAAGGATGTATGAATGTAGATGAAGCGAAAGGGGTATGTCAGGACCGTGACAAATGGAGATCTGTAGTCTCTGCCTACCCCTCGGAGAGACAGGCGTGAAGTGTATGTATGTATGTATGTACGATTCTTGTAGAAGGTTTATATGTATAATACATGCATAGCAGAGAAATACTTTTAATAATATATTTTAGCAAAACAACGTTTGCCGGGTAAGTTAGTTTTTTAATAAAATGTATACACGCGATAAAACATTTTCGTTCTCATATTTTATACGCCATTTTCTGACGGAGATACTTACTCTGTCACACAATGTGGTTAAAAGAGTCAATACAGAGTTTTATATTAACTTTATCATATACAACTCTATGTTAACGTTACGTTAATAAACAAAACGTTACATAATCGACAACAAACACAACACCAGGAAGGGTACTAACTAGTAACTACCAAAATTTACCCTTTTTCTGCTACGTTTATCCGTGTTTCCGCAATGTCGGTCACCTAACGGCTCATATCGAACGTAACCGCTATAACGATGTTCAAAAAATCATCCCCAATTCCTTTGACAGCACTTATTAATGGACTTATTTGTTTAAGGCCTCATTTAATTGAGTCTGAAGAGTAATGGCCGCAATATAAACGGTAAGATGTAATTTGACGCCCACCGGAGTAAGGGGGCGACTTGACCAATTACACTGGAATTTCGGGACGAGTCCTCGTTATGGAAACAACTCACGTTTCCTCATGATACTCGTAAGAAAATACACGCGCGCAAGCGAAGAGGTGTAATAAAAAGGTGGCTTTTAAAAAAAGAAAAAGTCATTGGGTCAGGTCGCATCGTGAAAAAAAAAGTTACGTAAAAATTTTTGCCGCGAAATTTTGCTTGGGATTTTTTTCAGAGTACATTATTTTTGCACACGACAATAGAGGGCTGTTAATGTTTAATGCTATAGTTGAAGCAGTTATGATCTAAAGATAATTTGGGCATATGGAGAGGTTTGTATGAAAAGATGTATGCATGTAGATGACGCGAAAGGGGTATGTCAGGACCGTGACAAATGGAGATTAACTGTAGCTAAACTGTAGTGGTTGCCTCTCTCTGAGAAACATGCGTGAGGTGTATGCATGTATTATGACCTAAAATGCTACATATGTACAAAGGATACCAGAGCTATGTACCATTGTACATAGGTATAGATTTTTTTTCAAGAAATCTCATCGCCAGTCTCAGACCAAAAACGACTAGACCTTGAATCTAAAACTGACGTTTAGAATAAAACGAGGCAACAATATTAAAAACATTCAAGCGTAAATGTGTAAAAGAAAATATTTTCTGTCCCATACTACGTAGCATGGCATGGTACACTTCACGCCTTTTAATCCCAAGGCGGAGTAGGCAGAGGCACTTGCTTGCTTGCAAATGCCCACGGTTCACCGAGCGTATTTAAACCAACGTGACAGGGGGTGAGCCCATCGCCGTTATAGGGTTCACACACCTTGTGGTGTGCGGGTTTCACCACGATGTTGTCCTTCACCGTACGAGTGTTGTGTTGCGTACATAGTAAAAGTGACAGTGTGTATCCAGAATTAGAATTCCATACATTTTGGTGGGAAAGATACAGATTGAAGGTGGTTCGCGGCATGCAAGTTTAGTGGTGTCTGGTCTGAGTTGCCATCTTTTTTGGTATATATTGTACTAGACTTTTTTTTTAAATCAAAATTAGTTTATTTGGTGCTGTGCACACCACACACCACACCACAAAACGTGTTTCTGCCTCGGGACGAAGACTTTTTGTATGAAGACGAGGTTTTTATTTCAATTCCCCGCATTGACTAAGTATACACTGAGCCAATTGCCACATCTAAATAATAATCAGAAATAAAGTGATCCGACAGAGAACCAAAGTCAACGACATAGCTCATCGTTTTAGCAAGCTGAAGTGGCAGTGGGCCGGCCATTGTAGAACCGATGACCGTTGTGGCAAACGAGTTCTCGGGAAACGGAGTGAGACAGAGACAGGAGATGACATTTTGTATGAAGATGAGATTTCTTACTCCGCATTGTCGCCAAAATAGAAGTCGTTTAAATTGACGAACCCAACAACGTTTCTAAGACCATTGCTCGGGGTTTTTTTTTACACTTAGTATATCCCGAAACTAAGTGTGGACTGAGCCAATTGCCACACCGCACATGTATAAATAGCCCTACCAAACTACAAAAATTACCAATAATATTCAGCGCAAATCAACATTTTACTGACGACCCACGATACATCCGATCCAACGCTGTAATAAACGTGAAACGTATTCGCGAAAAGATATTTACAATGAAATGGAAAAAAATATCCCAAATTCAAACAGCGAACTGCAGACAAAAGCCGTTACTCTCATAACAATACTTTGGAGATCATTCTGGAACCGTCGACGTCAGATCCTCGGGATATTATTCCGGGATGCCTTTGTGTGACGTCACCGTTGACTGAAACGATTGGTCAAGTTGACCTGGACACGAGCCTTGAGCTGGTATTACGTTGGTTTCCTTTCTTTATCCAGCTCAAAGTAAAACTGTTGTTGGAATTAAGTATCTTTCCAGTATAAGCTGAGTCCGTTTTTGTAAGAGAACCTCATAGATAGAAAGGCTAGATATAAAAACGAGTGTTGAATTGAGACCGTTTTAAATACGTCCGCGTGTCTTTGATATTCGAAGTGGAATGGCGGTCAACTTAAGCTGGTAAGTCCTTAATCCGTGTAGGAGTATCACAAGCCTATGAGGTTGGGGCCGAAGTTCTTCAGTAAACATTTGCCGATGCTCCGATATTGGTTTCAATATGACCATCGAGGCTCAGTGTCACGCGTTTCCTTTTATGACGTTTCAAATTAAAAGTTTAGCAGATTTTTTGACTTGACAACGTTTAATAACTCGATACTACGGGCTGCAGGCACGAAAAAGATGACGTCATTGTCCCGTTCCGCAAGCGAGTGTACCACTACTACTGCAATGTTTGATGTTGTCACGTCAAACTACCGTCCGTAAACAGATTTTACAGATAACCATTTTTCTTTAAAGAAGTTGTTTTGTTTTAGGCAGACATTACGTTTTGATCTCAGTTTTACCACAGTCATGATTGTGATTGACGGATTTCCTATCGTCTAATGTAGTGAATGATGTTTAGATGAATTAGTATTAGTAGTAATTCCATAAGTCATGACTGATGGAATTGAATGACGCTTGCATGAGCGTCTAATGTATACCTTAGAGTGCTAATGTATGTGACTGTATACTAACCATTTAGATGAAAAGAAAATATCCTAGATAAAGAAACCAACGCCTGTCTGGATGGTGCGAGGTGGCCCAATACAGAAACGAATGGACAGAATGGGATTAGGCCTTTGAGCAGAAAAAATATGAAAAGTAGTTTTGCTAGACTTAGCGG
>SJJU01008354.1:0-12894 GCA_012932125.1 Conopomorpha cramerella | reverse complement strand
GGCGTGGCCGGGGTGCCGCCCCCCGCCCACCACGGGTCCCGCCTCCCGCCCCCCTACCTGCAGCCCTACTCGCCCACATACCTCGTGCCGGCGCAGCATCAGCGGCTCTGGTACACTGCTGACTAGATCGCTCATACACACCTCACTTATGTTCCAGTTTTCTTCGGTGTCGTACAACGCAGCGGACATCGTAGTTTATGTTACGTAGGGTTTTAACTTGTGGCGTGCAATCGGTGACACATTCCGCATGTCAAAGTGACAACAGTAATGTCAAATGTCAGAGAAAGTGTTACGGAATGATGTGATCGCCACAGCTACTCAAATGACAACAATGAGGCAGAAAACGGAAGACAAGTCAGTGAATAAGTACATGTTCCAATGAAAATGGTGTAATATTACACGTTTTTTTTTTTCATATGAGAGCAGTACTGTACTCTTCAGACGTAAAATCTTAAATTATTTTCATGGGAATATGTGATTTGTTACTATTTAAACCTCAGGACCGCTTGGAGTCATTATTCTTTGCCCTGAGGTAGAAATTGTACCCTTCCTGTTCTGTTGGTGTCAGTAGAGTATATTGCGTTCATTTTCCATTTAGTTTATGAAAACTGTAATACGAATTTGTAAAGAACTCCTCGAGAAATAATTATATGTAAATCGTGCATTTTGTACGTATGTTTGTTTCCTTTAGAGTGAGATTTATAGAAATGACAAAAGAAACTTGCTTTGTCAAAAGTTCTGTCAAATTATGTGACAGTTCTGAGTAAAAATTATGACAAAGATTGATTTGTAAATCTCAATCTAGGGCAAAATATGTACGGACATTTTATGTGTAAGTTTCATAAAATAACTTATGAATTTGAGTGAAAAAAGTTAACTGTCATACATATATAGTAAGTGTACAATCATTGTACGAACAAAAGATCTTGCTGCTTAGTGTGGTTAAAATATACTGTATATCGATGTAAAATGTATGAGTGATCATACAGAAGAATTTTGTACAAATTCTTTAGCACCAGAATGGGGCTAGAAATTGTTTAACGAAAATGATTTTTGAGAAAAGTTAAAACGAAACAAATACGTTCTCAATTTACTGTAGGATTGAAAAATATTTTAGAGGATATAAATATGCCTTTTTTCCTTTGTTTTTTGCTATAGCGGATAAAGTCCGGATTGAAACCGGATATCCGCCGACGACTCGGCTCACGTTGTACCGGACTCGATGCAATAATTTATAACCGTTCGATGTTTTGTGAGTGATGCGCACGCGCCTATTAAAGGACGGAATGTTACATGCGACGATACTCTAAGCATTTCTATTTGTGTAAATCGCCAAGAGAATCGTATATATAATTATTAATATTATGTACCTTATTCATAGTGTATAATGTGTTTTAACTTTAATGAAAGTGAAAAAAAAAAATAACAACTCTCTCACACTACTACTTTTTATTCAAAATTACGACTAGTATGGAAGATGAGAGTGTATGCGATATAAAGTTCCTTTGCGTTAGTAATCGGTCGGGTGTGATCTATCAATTGATGTTTGCCCGGTTTAGTTTGGTAACTGCCCGTTAGATGGCGTTCATTTTCTTACTGTAAAAAATACGTCTAGTTGCAAAAGTTCGGTTATTTTTGTCCGGTGGTTCATTCAATGCACATATTGAATTGAATCAAAAGCAATTTTGCAAATATACTCAAAATAGATTTCCATACACATGCCAACATAGACACGGTAATAATGAATACACATACATTATTTTGGGTGATGTTTAAATATGAACTAATCCTACCATCAGTCAAGAAATTTGCCAAACGAAAATGGCACTTCTTCTGTAAAGATAAAGGTTTACTTTTAACACGGAAGAAATAACCGGCTCACAGAGACCAGACGAAAAATTTAACAAAGGTGGGTACTGTATGGCGTTAATGTTTGTAATGTAAGTTTCAATGGATATATTGCCTGTATACAAGCGTTATTCAGCTGTCTAAAGTCATAGCAAACTGTCTTTAAAGGAATTTTTCACTGCAAACTACATGTAACCTCGATCAGAACCAACCTTTGAATATACATACACACTTCACGCCTCTTTATCCCAGAGGGGGTAGGGAGGGGCACTTGCTAAAGCAAATGCCCACGGCTCGCCTTTGAATAACTCTCGTAAATAACGTGGTATAAGGGAATTTATTACCCTTTGAAAATGGACTCACTCGAACGGGCTGTTATTCCAATGGGATTTTACTCTATCGTGGGTAGAAAACTGCTTAACTAATGGCGCTAGTGTCGACTGTACTGTGATTGATTGATACATTGTCAGTCGCGTGATTTTGTGATCAATACCACCAATCAGGTACGTTATTTTCGTAGTTAGAAACGTCACTAGCGCCATTGTTTTCTTAGTCTCACCCTATTGTTATTGTAAATTATCCCTACGATGATGGTAGGATTAATCTAAACCGGGTGTTTATAATTTTTTATAATTTTAAAATGTATGATAAAATAATAAAATAAAACAAACGTAATGGGAAACAAAAGTTTATATTTGTCGCTATGACAATTTGGTAAGGCCGAGAATTAATTTTTATTATAAAAAAATATGTATAATATTTGTGGTTATAATTAAAAATGTGTACTATATTTTTAGGTGGAAAATATCACTAATGTATGTGACAAAGCATTATTCTGAATATTTAACGTGTGAGATATAATACGCAGTGCACCTGCTGTTAGTACGCCCTTTTAGATATTAGGTATTTTTTTGTACATAATTATTATCATTGTAAAATGTACATTACTACCTTATTCTTCTTCTTTTTTTTTCAATTAATATTAATAATAATTACAATTATTTTTATTTGTTTTTTTAGCTGAAAATGCGAAGAAACAGCAAGTAGGATTGCATTTACTAATATGATTTTATGTAATGTAGACTATAGACTATAGAAATGTGTTTTATACCAAATGTTTTTTTTTTAGTATGGAAACTTAGGGTCGGTTCGTAACGGAGTTTGGATAGTTAATCCACGCGTAAGACACTTGTGTAGGCGTATGATTAGATTTTTTTAAGTGTTTTAGTTTTTTAATTCGGTGATTTTTCGTCAATTAAGGTTTTCTCTTTTCGCGTTTTTTTTTAGCGTTGGACCGGTAGTCAAGCGACAGTTAACTGATAGTTTTTTTTTTTAATTAGCACTACTACTTACGTACGCGTAGAAGAGATGCGGGTGAAGCCGCGGTGTTTAACAAAACAAAAAAAAAAAGTTTTTCTATTACATTAATCGGGAGTTTTTTTTTTTATAGTAGCATTTCGATATTAAGTCTCGGTGATGGAAAACCTTATTGTAGATACGTAGGTTTTTTTTTTGTTTTTTTTTTTTGTAATGGAAACGAAGTAAATCGTAGTTTATTTTTTGCATACTATAACGTCGCACTAATAGATAATTACGAACGTAACTTATATAATAATATGTTATTCACGTTAGATAGAACAAATTGTATGAAAAAAAAAACGTTTAATAAAATAATGGAAAAGATACATAACTATAGAATATGCTAATAAAATATTTTTGCAAACTCTTGCTTTTGGTGGCGCGTGAACTTGTAGCATATGTATATTAATACCTTTCGAGTAAAGAAAAAAAAACAAGTATATAATTTTACTATATTTTTATTCAGCGAATACGAAACTATGAGCACTTGAAACGATGCACCGAAGTACCTTATGTACTTTGGCCTATGTACACCTATTTATCAACACCTGGACACCTGTATTTTTTTGTCGATTTCAAAGCAGTTTCATATTATCTCGACGCCAGAAGTATAAGGTCGGATGTGTCAAATATGACGTGTATGTCGGATGTGTCATTGCATCAATAGATCCTGAGATCCGACCTTATGCTTCTGACGTCGAGATATTATGTTGTACGCTACGTTGCTTAGTATAGAACGGTATATATTTTTTTGCGTTATTTCTGTCTGTTACCCCACAAAAATATACCGAAATTATAGAAATACCACAGAAGAGCCATGAAACATAATGAATGATCAATTATTCAATTCAATTCAATTCGTTTATTGCACTCATGTTACAGCAAAAGTTCTTAAATAAATAGCAAAGTATCAAACATGAACACTGTGAGGGCAAAAGCAACAGTATGGTTAGTAGTACACTCGCCATGTATGAGGTACTAAGTACACTTACTTAATTATAAACTAAAATACAATTATGCGTTATGCAAATCTGTAATTTTTCATTGATTTGACGGACAGACAGACAGAACGGTTTTTATATTGCCTTATATCACATATACTTCCTGTGGTACCCCAGTGGTACATAGGGACTTAACTAGATCCCGTCGTTCTGTCCTCTGCGACTGCTCTGGGCCAGCTCAGCCCACGCGCTTGTATGAAACCAAAGTCTGTCACTAAATCATTAAAGCTGCACAAATTATATTTATGCAGTTTTTATTAATAAATAGTGAAAAATTTATGGGTACACTACTTCCACAATATAATAAAGAAACACTTTTATGTCCTTTATTTAGCAATAGTATTTGACTCGTGCGAAGCCGGAGCGGGTCGCTAGTGTTCTCTAACATATAAGCCTTAGGCTAAAAAATATTGGGGTAACAGATACGAAAAACCTTATATTATTTTACATAGTATCACGAAAGCATCCCGGCGATCCCAATGTAAATACATTAAAAATATAATTAATGGTATAGGACCGATGTACAACTTGTTGCAAGTCATTAATGATAATGCTATTCAGAACTTAATTTACATTTAATTTTAGATTGTTTATTATTTAATTTGTTTTTTTTTTAATTTTTCGTCGCGTCAGTACCTTATACTCTGATTTCTAATTCACTGGCCACCTTTGGACTCCATTGCAATGAACTGTTTCTGCAACAGTGGACTTTAAAATTACACTTTTGAACTTGTATCGTCCAACGGTTGTTAAAACCTGGAATGTCACATCGACATTGACAGTAATGACAGGTAGCGAGGCACGTGATTGGTTGTTTTTGTGGCAGCGAATGAGAAATTAGAGTATAGTAGTTTTTATTTCATTTTTGTCACATATTAATCACACGTAAACTGACATAAGTAGACATATTAGCGACTTGTCGTTTTATTTTAATACATGCCCATTTGATTCGTTCAATATTATTTTTATTTAGAGCAGTAACTAGGCGTCGCGTCGATTACACCTTAGACTGTAATTATAGGGTTCTTTTGTATATAAAATGTCTTTATGTTTGTACAATTCTATGAAAGGACATCGGGTGATTTTCGCGTTTCGGTTTTATTCTTCGTTCTGTTGAAATACGGCCACACGGAACCAGGCCCAGAGGCTTTTTTTTTTGTATTGATCTCGGTTAGCCTTGCGTGTTAGGTTATGTTATATTACGCTATTGCTATGCTTACATACACACACATATATATATATATAAACCATATTATATTAAAATAGGACTGATAATGAATCGAAGTGCAACCTTATATAGACTGAAGGCAATGCATGTTATGCGTCTTTGTTTTCTGAGAAGGGGAAAATATGTTTAGGAAAAAAAAGGAAACGATTAATTTTGCATTCTTTTATAAGAAAAAATATACTAGACTGTGTTTTTTTTTAAAATAGTAATGTTTAGTGATACTTGAGAAGCATAGGCTATAATGGTTGTCAGTCTGGTTTTCGTATCGCGTCTGGTTTTAGGGTGTTGCCACATCAATACACTATACTATATCTATGAGTGGAACGATTCAACTTTTGACCGCTGGAAGAGTAATTTTGTTTTCACAATTTTGAATTCTGTTGTGATAATTATAAACTTCAAAATTACTGAATGTGTCTGATTTATAAGACGTTGGCGGTGAAAAGGATAAATCGAAATCGATTACGTTCCTTGTGTATATTTTGTGTCGGTGCTATTTTAGTATCAGAACTACTGAGTTATTTTGAATTTTTTTTTCTTTAGCCCGTTTTTGTGTCCCACTGCTAGGCCTCCCTCTGTTTCCTGTTATTTTGCAATTATTTCATTTACACAACCACATTGTTAACGTTTCAACTAAAAACAATGTAACATAATTATGTTCTCAGATAATTTACCTACTACTATTTAAAATTATAATATTTGTATGTAATTAAATACTGTACCTAACCATCATGAGGGACTATTGTTCCTCCAGGATCTGCATTGGATAAGTTACTCTGATGCTTCTACCCTTAAAGAGTCCTTCGTAAAGGTTTATTGGGTGCGTCCTAAATCGTATGCCTTAATTAATTTATGCCTAGTCTTATTTTACGGTCGTTACTTCCTTACAATTTTGGCAGAACGTAACGTTGCTTGTTTCAAAATAATTTGGCCAGTAACGTGCCGTCAACTCGTAACGATATGTTGTAGTAATCCCGCGTTGATTATTTGAATTATATAATATATTCTCGAAGTCAGAAGAATAAGGTCGGATGTGTCATTGTAACAAAATTCTTCTGACGTCGAGATATATTGGTGTGGCAACACTTATATTACAAACAAAACTACATAATCACAGCACTAATAGGCACGGTGTCGATAAAAAATTCAAACTATCATACATATAATAATAATGATTAGTGATTTTATTTTTCTAAGTAGGGTTTTGTCTTTTTTTTTTTTTTGGAGGTTTGGGATTATTTCTGCGTATTTTACCGAAGTTTTTCTTTTGTAATGATTGTCTTGTAGTGTATTTGCTTACTCGATTTATGTTAGTTGGTGTAATATGATTTTTAGTGAACTTTATACCTACTTATTTTAATTTCGTTTTTTTTTTATTATTGTATATTATGGGGCATATTGAATCGCATTTCCACATTGAATACCAAAATGGTAATAATAATACTAAAAGTAGATAAAAAAAATGTATAATTTGTCATGTAAAAACGAAGTGTTTTTGATACAGTTTCCTGCGGAGTTATTATTGTAAGTTTTGGGTTGATGCAATAAGAAAAAAGTGGTACAATGAATAAATTTTGTAAAATAATAAAATATCAATATTATATAGCAGTACCACCGGTAATTGGAGCCCCTTGGTGCTAATTTCACGAGTCGCATTTTTTAATTGAGTTCAATTTAGTTTGATTTTACATTTCCTATAACTGAATTAGCTTCATTCTGAGCAGTCAAATATGACAGATGACAAATATACACATTTAAGAAAGTCCCGTTATTTCTATTTCCCATTGTTATTTCTATGGTCAAGTCTGGCAAAATGCTATGGAAAATGGAAAAAGGGAGATGCACCCCGAAAATGGAACCGTTTTGTAATAGTATTGTTTTTAAACACAATCTAGTGGCCATCTTTAAGTACCGATTGGCAGCCATCTTGTTTTGTCAAGTATTAATACTTATTAGGTACTATGAATAACGAGTTATTTGAAGACTAATATTTTTTGACAGCAAAACAAGATGGCTGCCAATAGGTTTTTAAAGATGGCTATTCGAGTTCGTCTTTACATAAATCTATAACAATTGAACTCAGTTGAGAAATAAATTTGTGAAATGAGCGTTTATTGTGTATATTTAGTCGTTAACGAATTAACGGTTTTACTGACAATACCTGCAGTATTATAATACACTTTGACGATGTTGATTCTTCCAGTCCGCTCTCAATTTTCTCCACAATTGCCCTAAAGACAGAAACTTGCACACATTACAATTTTGTGGTTGCAATTCTATTTTCTCTTTTTTGTATTTTATTAATAATTTTAATTTAATTATTGTGCCTTAAAAATTTATTTACGTAACACACGTGTGAGACGATTACTGTGCGTCCTTATATTATTATAATATATTTAGCCTCACTGTGATTATTATTATTTTTTTTTATTATTATTATTAAATATTAATTGTGTAATAATTAATTCAGTTGTAATCGGTGAAACCTATTATAAATGTAAGTTTAGAAATTTCATTTGATTAATTAAAGTGTAAGTACCGGGTTCAGGTACGGGCCGACAGCTGACTCTGTACAACATGGGTATATGTATTAATGTTTTAATTTTAGCATGTAGTACTTGCGAGTTGCAAGGTGTTTTTAACAGTGTTAAAATTTGGGTAATCAGGGGATACACTTGCTTTATTATTTTGATAATAATCACCATATTATGATTAGAGAGCAACTTTGTAAATAAAACTCCAGATATCCCATTTTATTTGCTTTTTTTTTTCGTTTTCCTTTTACTCTTTTTCTTTTTCCTGTAGTGAGTCAATAGGGATGCGCGCGCGCAACCGCGCCGCAGAAACTGCTGTCTTGACAATAAGACGTGTCAGACAATAACGCAACTTTTTTGTATTGTTTTGAATTATTATTTCGCTTGACATTGCCTCCGTTAGGACTACTCGAACACTTATATAATTTACTTTTTGTCTTTACGATTATTAACATAAATAGAGATTAAAGATATTTTTGTAATTTATTAAATGTAGCGATTGTAGCCGTAGCCATAATAATATTCCCACTTTAAAAAAAAAACTTACTACGGTATCGATAGTTCCATTAGAATGTCTGTTATCTGAATGATTTCTGATTTGCTACCAAAAAGTAAAATAACTCAAATTTTTTCATAAGCATTCTAAGCAGTGGCAGTAACGGATCGAGGTCGATCTAAAACAATAACAAAACTCTGAGATCGTTGATATAAAACAACAAATTAGTATGGAACTATCTGCATCTAGACTACGCTGATCAAGAAAAAATGACCGTGAAAAACGAAAAATCCAAATTCGTAAATTCCATTGGGTGTTTCCCATTTGTTTTATAGAACATGTCGCACACTTAGAAGACCAGAAGAACATTTTATGAAATTGAACCTTAACACAAAAGGTACAAAACATAAATTACAAAATCGGCATGTTTCGTATTGGGGTCCTTTTCGTTCTAAGCATGCGATGTTTCTCTCTGCCACTTTTCCTAGACAAGGCACAAATGAGAATTACCCGTTCCGTTTTATAGCATGTTTATTTGGAATCTTATTCGTTTTTTCGGTCATATTTTCATGGTAAAAATTTTATCTTAACTTTCAATCAAGTAAAATTTTATTATATTAAAAGTTTAAGAGTACCGGGTATTACAGAGCAAAATTAACCAAATATTAGATTATACCTTCGTTGTTTGCTCGAGGTTTCGACACTGTTACATGTGCCGTGGTCTCTCGGGCCATAAAAACCAGACTTGCAAGCTTCGTACCACCTTCTGTCTCTCTTCTGTTTGGTCTCTGTCCGACCAAAATGTATGGAATTCGAATTCAGATCCAGAAATACTCTGCTAAGCAGTAAGGGACAGAAAATATTTTCTCCTACTCTTTCTTTCCCTCATGTCGGCTTGTTCCTGGTTTGGATGGCCAGTTGGAATAGATGGATTTTTTTTCCATTCTTCCCAACTTGCAAAAACCTTGTACAGTCAAGGTACATAATTTGTTATCTTAAGTAGTTTGTTTTAAATAAGCAGAAGAATAGGTAGTTAAGTTTTATTTATCTATTAAAAATACAATGATAAATTGTTTTTCTTTAACTGTACTTTAGCGAAGTTGGGAAGAATGGAAAAAAAATGCCATCTAAACCAACTGGTTGGAATGGCCAGTTGGGATAGATGGAACAAGCCGTATTGTTGACTCGCCCGGTATTATAAACTTTTAATATAAAGTGCGCGTTTCTTTAAATAAATCTTAATAGATGTTTCCCTCTTAAGCGTAGGATCTTATTCTATCCTAAATTTATTTATTACCGTGGTTGCAGGTAACATTTTCAACATATGTATTAGGTACATGTAGGTAGGTTATTATAGATTTTATAGTGAATCAATGTCGAATATCATCGAGTTAGTGTACCTACCTAAATTATGAATTATTTAATCTAACATATTATACCGTCGTATGGTAGAAACGGTAACTTTTCATTACGTTTACGAAGCAAATAAAGGCGAGAATTTGACGAGATTGCAACAACATTGTGGTATTGTAAAAGTTACCCCAGTAACATAACTGCAAACAAAAATGAACTTTATTTATCACACGAAAAGAGAAAACTACGAAAATAGTTCCCTTTTCATATGTAGGTTGTAATGTAGAGTTTTACAAATGATTTAACTATTTAAAGGGCGCTTAATCGTTCCTCGAATGTAATATTCAGAACTGTTATTACGAAAAGATATTACGAACAAAATATTAGGAAGTTCCAATTTTGTGTAGTTTTCTTTTTAAAGGGACCACACCATCCAATGATTTCGATCCACCAGTAGATTGAGTAAAGTTTACAGTGATCCACTTAGTGGGTATGTCTCATATGTTCTAACAAGCTCTCTTTCGCGTTCTCTCTCCCACATTTCCTAGAGAAGGAAAGGGACGAACATACTACTGTTGTTCAGTGACGTCATGTTCGATAAACCATATGGGAATGGGGAATTTTCAAACTCCAAAAATTGCTTATCTAGATGTCGCTAGTATGTGTCCAGGGGGACTTCTGTCAGTTGTATTTTAGTACAGTTTTTTTAATAATTGGGTAAGTTATTAAATCTTCAAACTCATTTGTGACATGTAAACAAACGACAAATAAATTAACTGTTCCCTTCAATACTGATTGCTTAAAGTTAGTAATTTCCTTGACTTTTAACCCCCTACTACAGCTAGCGCCATCTGTCTTAACTAAGAGAAACAAGGGCACTGAAAATTCCCCATTACCCGCCATTGCGATACTAGCATGTCTTCTGTGATCCACTGATTACTCTAACAGTGAGTCCAATGAAATTGTCAAATGGTATATTTTCCATCGTATGTGCACGGAAAGCATTATAGCTCTCCTGTTCTCAGCTATGCGAGATGATAGAGAGAGCGATATGCTCTCCGAGCATACTACTAACTTAGACTCCGTATGACGGTGAGAGTTCCTTCCAGTCATCCCATGACACCACTCAGTTAAAGTTAAAATAATTTCGCATAAAAGACTACATACTTCAAAAATGAAGTGTTGAACTGTACAGACTAATGCTCAAGTTATACTGCGTGTAAATGTACCCCGAGTAATAGTCTTAGAAACGTTGTGCTCGTCAATATGAACAACTTTTACTATGGCGACAATGCGGGGAACCAAAAATCTTTTTTCTGATAAAAACCTTTCTAAGACCCATTGCTTGGGATCCTTTTACACGCAGTATTGTCAGGAGTTTAGTGTATGTATGTCAAATAGGATTTGGCCAGTGCAATTTAATCCGATTGGTGTCAAAGGGAAGGGAAGGAACGATGGTGAGACTGTTCCGGCAATGCTTAGCCTAGATCAAGCATAACGCTGATTGTCGGGGTGCTTCTCGCCCTATGACGAGCGAACGTGGCGTGACTAAATATCAGTTGTTAAAAAATGAGCCAATCATTGGCCACGCCCATTCCTGACTTCGCCGTTTGCCAAAAGTCACCATGCAAATAATGAAAATATTGGGATATCTACACCCGTAAAATGTTGAACATTAGGCGTCTGTGTGGTCAATGCTTAAGCATTACAGGAGTTAAGATTAACTAATATACAACGTGCTCTAATTCGTGTAGGTAACTGCTTTAAGCCATGCGTAAAATACAAAACCCTTTAAATAACGTACCTAGACGTAGAGACATACAGATTAAGTGTGCAGTAAACCATGAAAGATATGTTTTCTGGTGTCTTTAGTACCATTGGAAAAACATACTAGGTCATACTAGTCTACTAAATTTTGCTACGCAATTTTTCTAAAAATAATTCAACCTTCACTCACATTATATGTGCAAATTAAGTTGATGATATTTTTATCCATGGTACTAACGACGCGTAGTAGTGTCACCAGTGATATTCATGGTACAAAAGACACCAGGGGAATATATGATTCATTCAGACCAATGGTGGGTCAAGGTGCTTTATAAATCCACTGCTTGATCGATGCGGTGTGGTCTTCAACATGGAAAGTAAATCTAAAATTTATTTCATAGTTTATTCTCGTAGTGACGTCGGTATATCTACGGTAGATGCGTATTTTACTTGAGTACCTACTAAACGATTTTATCTTCAATCTTATAATGTTAAATAAGTAAAATATAGGCGTGTAGGTAACAAAATAGAAACGTGGAATAGGCTTTACTGAGCTGTGAGATATCTTATACAATTTGTACCATTTATATACTCTAGGATAGCTTAAGTTTATAAGTGCAAAATAAATAAGGGTACTTACTGACATGATATTTAATCACGATTGAAAAGTGAACTTTTCAGTCCCATTTTCAATACTTTTTGTAAGGGCACACAAAACAACCAGCGCCTGAATTTTTACACATAGCAAATTGTATTAGCAGTTGTTGAACACGTTTGCTAAAGCTGGATTTTTAGTTATCATTAATCGACTCTTAACGGTATTACCACACCAATTGATAGATCATCTTTGCATAAAGTATAAGAGGTAAAAACTAATATTCACTGTATTAAAAGTTTATGTCTGGTATGACTGAGCGAAATTAACAAAAGCCTTCAGCTCACCTGCGTTGTTTTCTGGACGTGTCGACGTTGCACAAGCAACTGTGTTGAAATGTCTACGCGGTATAAATATTAATAACTAACTTGAAATACCATCAAGTGCACAAATACCTAACAGAAAAAGGACCACGAACCTAAGCGACTATATCACTAATTCAACGAACAATTTGATACTCCGTATCACGTTCCTACGGATAATAGATTTTTCGAAGAATACAATGGGGAGTTTTCTTTTGCGGTTTTTCTTACACATTTTCGCGCGGAGAACTGTCATTACTGTCATAGTTTCCAAACAAAGCTTGACATTAATGACAGTTCTTCCCGAAAATCTTTCAGAAAAACGTCAAAGAAAATTCCCCTTTGTAGTTT
>SJJU01008352.1:0-20739 GCA_012932125.1 Conopomorpha cramerella | reverse complement strand
GAAAACAGATCACAGTGGCGTGCAATTGGAGAGGCCTATGTCCAGCAGTGGACAAGTATGGGCTGATGATGATGATGATGAAGACACTACATAAACTCGGTTCCTGACGCCTTAGCACCTTTGGGAGTCGAGATGAATCTAATTAGATATGTGGCTCCACCAATCGTCAAATAGTTACACAACAATCTTCTCAGATAATCACTGTCTTACATATTACACCTTGTACACAAATAAAACGAACATCAAATAAATATTACGTCTCAAAGTACAATATCCGCGATTTCCGAAAAGAACTTTACGAAATTCAAAATATGAAAAAACAGTATCTCAGCGGACTTACCCGCAGTTCATACCGTTCCCGTATTTTTTTCGGGATAAATTATAATCTGCGTTATCTATCTATATAAAACTCGAAGCCCGAACGAATCATCACTGACTCATCAACGCCCACCCTAAACCTTTGACCATTAAAGCAAAAATTTTGCACAGGGATTTTTTTGTGATGAATACGTGAGATATGAAAGAAAAAAATAATTCCCTGAGGGGCTAAAAGGGGGTAGAGTAAAAATGAGAAATGCGTTAATTTTGGGGTGGTTTCAAAACTTGGTGGTAGTGTTTTTTAATATAAATTAATACTGAAACTGAACAAATGAAATCGCGGGGCGTCCACTAGTAATATACTCGTAGCATAAAGTAGGATACTGTGCAGACTCGACGACACCGACTGCGAGCTTCTTTCGTATTTCCCAAGCGGAAAATTGCAGTTTTTCCATTCCAGTAAATGTGCTGAAAGTATCATTTCCTTGTTGAAATATTTAAATACGAATATTACAAGTGCAATCCTATCATGCATCACATTGACTATTCAAAAACGGGACAAGTATTATATATTATTATTGAAAATAACACTTAACACGTTGTTTTGAGTTACATCAATCATTGTTATAAATATTTTAGCTGTCAGTTTAGAACGCAGGTGTTTGTTTTGGCATATTCGCTAGGTGTTTGAATTGATTGCAACTACGTTCCGCATTGTTTCGTCTGCTTTATGCCATAACATTACGCAATCGAGGCAAAATCTGAGGCTTTAATTGCCAATATACATTATCATATAAATCTGCTGCACAAGAAAGATGAGAAAAGAAATTAACATAAGAAAATGTTTATAACTGCAGATCCTATATGTTACTTTCTAGCTGCTAAACGTTAGCCTACAGGTCGTCGTTTAATAAATATATGTAGGTATTAAGAGAAAAAAAACTACTTTAAGAAATTAATATTGAAGAAAAAACTACACTTGAGAGCAGAAAAATCGACCACCCCTTTCAACTTTTAGATTCTGACTATTCCCAAGGTGAATTTACAACAAAGATATTAATGTAGGGTATCATTAGAAAGCTTATTTCAATACCTATCCAATGATACCAAAAAAGTTATTACAATGAAAGAAAGAGAGAGAGAGCGTCGAAAATGATTGGTAGACACAGTAATTCTTCTCGCCACCTATGCGTGTACTGCGAGCCTAATTGGGCTATAAAAAGCGCCCTATGTGGTGAAATGTTATCACTTGTTCATCTGCACTTGACCTGACAAAATCTCCCGCTCTTACGACTTTCAAAAATGGATACGACACCAGAGGAAGCTGCCCAAGTTGTTGCACTGATCCTGGCTGGAGTCAGTCAATCATAGACGGCTCGGATACGGAACTTGAGTATATCTCGTGTTCGCCGTGTTTACCAGAGTAATCTGGCAACTGGACGCTACGCACGCCGGAGAGGATCTGGCCGCCACCGCGTCACCACTCCACGTGACGACCGCTTCTTTGTGACGTCAGCTTTGAGAAATCGTCATCTCAACGCAGTTCAACTGGCACAAGGACAACAATCTGCACGCAATGTCTCCATAAGTCGGTGGACTGTTAGAAGAAGACTTGCTGAAGGAGATCTAACTGCTCATCGGCCAGCAAACGGCCCAAAACTGGCCACAGCTCATCGACAAGCGAGACTACAGTTTGCCAGAGAGCACGTTGATTGGCCCTCGACCAATGGAGCCGCGTACTCTTCTCAGATGAGTGCAGGATATGCCTGTTTGGAAACGATAGACGGAGCAGAGTCTACAGAAGGCAGTCAGAACGATTTGCCCAATGCTGCATCAGCGAACGAGTCTCCTATGGAGGTGGATCCTGCATGGTCTGGGGAGGCATTTCATTCGAAGCGAAGACAGAACTTGTCTTCATCGTCGGAGCTGGCAGAGACCCTAGGTCTGGCGGTTTGACAGCTGTACGTTACATACGTGACGTCCTTGAAGGACATGTGGTGCCATTTGCTGGTTTTGTGGAAGAAAATTTCATTTTTATGCACGATAATGCCAGACCACATACTGCAGCAATAGTACGGCAGTATCTTGAAGACGTCGAGGTTCCGGGAATGGAGTGGCCAGCAAGAAGTCCGGACCTAAACCCGATAGAACACATGTGGGCAGAGCTAAAGAGACGAATTCGAGCACGAGAAAACCCTCCTACGAGTCTCAGAGAATTGACAACTTTGCATTTCGAATGGTAAATGATATTTTAATTGAAAATTGAAGAAAATATAAAATTACTAGCTGTCCCGGCAAACATTTGTTTTGCCATAATAAGTTGCCTTTGTACCCCGTGTATTGGGAGAAATACAACTGGGAGATCCATAAAAAATAGATAGTAGCCGATTCTCATACCTACTGAATACGCATATAAAATTTGGTGAAAATCGGTAAAGCCGTTTCGGAGGAGTATGGCAACGAAAACTGTGACACGAGAATTTTATATATTAGAAAGATTTGACCCGTATTTTTTTATTCGACATAAAAATTATGTTTTCATTCATGATTTTCACTTTTAATATTGATTTTTTTCGAAAGAGCGTAAGCGCCATATGACGTCACTATTATGGATACACAGATCAAACATAGACAGAAAAGAAAACTATAGCTGTCAATGTCAATTTTCAAGTTGTAGTCTGTGCAGATCGTTGTTTTGTTTACTTTTGCTGTTAGAAAGGTGTGTTTATTTATTTACTAACCACGTCGAGTCAGAGTAATATTACTCCTAACATTTCTTTTTCTGTCGTTCAGGTTGATGATTTTAATCGATAGTAGCGAAATAGCGGGGTTTTAGGTTTATTCCAAGAAGAAAATAAAACTACCGAAATAATTGCTATTATTGTTAATAATATTGTCAATTATATTGATTTGTAAAAAAATAAGGATAGGCTTGAATCCCACCTATTTCGCACAAAGTAAATATCACAGACATTTCACATTTTACGTATTATCTCCGAAATTACGCATCTAACAAATATAATATTTTTTGTATAGCATCCTGAAACGAAAATACAGAAACGGTTTTTTTATTTATACTGCTTATTAGTTATGCAAAGTTATCAATTGGTAATCGCCGTAAGGGAAGAATGGGATGCCATACCACAAGCCTTCATCAGCAGACTCATCAGGTCGATGAAAAACCGCCTTCAAGCAGTTATAAGAGCCAGGGGAGGCAATACCAGTCACTGAACAAATGTTAATTTGTATTGTTAATTGTTTTTTTTTAATAAATGATCGGAAATTTAGCACAAAACTTCGTTTTTACTCAACCAATTTTGTTAGGCATATCCTTGTTCACCTAGCCACCATTAAATTTTCTATCAGTGTAATAACTTTTTTGGTATCATTGGATAGGTATTGAAATAAGCTTTCTAATGATACTCTACATTAATCACTTTGTTGTAAATTCACCTTGGGAATAGTCAAAATCTAAAAGTTGAAAGGGGTGGTCGATTTTTCTGCTCTCAAGTGTAGTTCCACAAACGCCTTCCTGAAACCGTCAGTGACAGATATGAAAAACGAGAAACATATTTAGCAAATTAGCCACTGATTAAAATAAAGATTTGAATTTATACCTAATACACGAGACATTATTATTGCCCTAAATTGTTATTATATTAAAGATTAAGCACGTGGTTTTAAATGTTTATGTTCTGTGTATGTTACCGCCGTAAGTCAGGAACGTAGCTTTAACAGGAAAGTAGCTTTTTAATTTTGAGAGAATTGTAGAAATCCATTACCCGAGGAAACTAAAAAACAACTTTTTGCTTCTTCGTAACAAATTCACATCCCAAAATACAAATCTTTCCTCTTTGTAATATGAGTACAGGTTAAATGGAAGGTCATATATTTATATTCAGTAGTTCTTAAACCACAGATGGTAAGCGATAAAACAAAACAAAAAAAGTTTTTCACAAAAATTTCCGAATGCCGGCTCAGAAATAAAGTCGCATCGCAATATTATTCATTCCTCGGCTTGTTTGCTGAAACAGCAAGCACAGTGGAAACTAAATTGCGTTTTCCATTTCCTAGTTTCATTCGGCAAGATATGCAATTTATTATTTTGCATGACCGCTATTTTATGTAAAGATACTAAGATACGAAGATACTAACTATAGCTTGAGGGTTAAGTCAACAATTACAAAAACCAACGACAAACATGTATATTGAACCAGTAAGGTTTAAAAAAGACACAAAGATTAATGTTTTCACTACACCGCTGGCAGCTAACTCCATTTCCACCACCTCTTTAAACTCCAGTGAACTGGGTGCACCTCCACCGTACCATGCGAGTAATTACTATTCTGCCCCAATTCCTTGCTTTGTTTCTGTATCCGACCTGGATACCGGATGCTCTTCCGTTCTTGTAAATAAGCTTTTGTATTTCCATCGTTTTTCTTTTCCAGGCCATGTTTGAATTGTTGACAGTGGAGATAAAAGATTGATTGCGAAATAAGACAAATTCCAAGTTTCCGCTGACGCATACTAGCGGTATGCGTCAGTAAATAATTATCATGTACTTATTGTGATACTTGTCATCATAAAATGTATTTTTTTTATAATCTCACTTGATTTTAGGCTTTTCGATGACTGTTCTTTAACGGTACATAAAATGGACACCGCATTCCCGTGGGGACCCGTGAATAGGAATAAATATCTAATTAAAAAAAAATATCCAGAATAATTTTAACTATTAGACCAAGAATCCAAACCGAATCCGAACCACGTTGTAATTATTTTGACGAACTAATTTATTTCTATTCGCCCAGCAGTTTCCATTATTTTATTGTAATTATATCCCTCCTTTTTTACGAAAAACACCAATTACTATTTTTATTTCACTTTTTTATAACGTTTTATTTCGATCATTATAAATAGTTGTTCAATTGTGACAGTAGAATAACTGTTCGAAAATTTGTTGTTTACACCTGGCTAACCACAGCCAAATGACTCTGAGTTTACGATTAGACGAAAAACAAAAAAATCCATACTTTGTACAGCATTATCTTTAAAATTATCGGACGTCGTTTAAAAGTACAAGGTGAGGCAATTTGCGGTTTAGTAAAATAACATTTTTAAATACATACAATCATTACACAAACTACTTATGACCTTAACCTACGCAATAAGGAATCTTAAACTGATACGTGGGTTTGTCAATTATATTGTAGTAGTAAATGTGACTCTGTTGTTCATAAATATAAACTCAAATACTCAATCCTGAAGAAAATAATTGAATCCGGAGCAATAATTGAAAATAAGACCTGTATTATGGAACAATAATCAGTACTGAAGTGTCGTTTGAGCACAGTTTCGTCTCTTTTGAGCATTATTCATGCTAAAGAGCGAGACTAAAGTTACTTGAGCAGAGATATTATGTGCTTGAGGGTAGTTTCACAATCCGGATGTAAGTGTATTATTCCAACGTGATAAGTGGTTATACCACCTCTGTTATAGGATTTCACACGTCGCTCGGCACGACGGATTATGCTTGTATTGTAGGGAAGACTGAAGATACTTGTCCAATAACTTAGAAACTACGTATAATATGAATGTAACAAACAGAACACAATACATACATTTCATGTACCTATAGTTTTGTTTTTTTTTTTGGGATGTTTGTTAAGAAAACGCTACTAACCGGATTAGGATAGGCTGCTATATTTTAGCCCGAAATACGTGAACGGAATATAACGCGTGACACTGAGCGGTACAGTTATTCATATACAAACATACATAGATAGAAATATAGACTTCGAAACAAAGCACGTGTGCCATTTGCAGAAGGATAATGTTCATCGTAATCAAACGATTGTCTAATTACACAAAACAAACTAAATATATCCATGGCTTACGACCGACTTGTCGTAAGCGACATTTAAGTAATTTTACAGCAGAGTGGTTTATAGTCTAAAAAAAGCGTAACAAAAGAATAACTAATACACTTCATTTAAAATACAAATACACATTTCACGCCTTTTAATCCCAAAGCTGGGTAGGCAGAGGCACTTGCTAAGCAAATGCCCACGGTTCACCAAGCGTATTTAACACAACATGACGGGGTGAGCCTATCGCCACTTTCATTCAAAATTATTGATGTTAAAAATGTACGTACCTTATTCATGACATAGCACTGTTTTGGAAAAAAAAACAGATAATATTTACCGCGTAAGCGACATCAAAATACGTCATATAATTATTAAACCTAGACAAATCGACGCAGAAAAAAAGGCGATGCAATCAGCATATTCAACTCATTTTGGACAAAAAATGTTATGTGTCTTACGTAAATCGACGCTGTTCTTAATTTACCTTCGGAGATAATACGAATACTAATTATGCTAATGCATTGCGCGTATCTCCCTCTACTCAATAAACGTACACTATACACTTGTCCACTAATTAAGCATACCAACGAACAATTAGCATGCGCACACTATTCTACTCCTATTCTTCAGATCAAAGTCCTTATAACACTGTTCATCCTCTCACTAGAAATACAATGTTATCTATTGTGGTGTGTACGTACACGTTATAATTGAGTTCTGCTTCTACTACTGGAGATCAAGGACGTAAGTGCACTTAGAGAGCAATTGTAGGGCAATGACTCGTTCATCATAAAAGCTAAGTATTCAAATTAAAAGGGTGCACTGTGGATGTTACAATTTGTAAGCATAAAAAAACATCCTCTTCAATTCTTCTAACTAGGTCGACTTAGTGTTGTTTTAACGAAAATAGAATGGAAATCTAAAAAAATCATTCATCAATCATTGTTGGAAGTCTTTTGATAAGTTTGATTTCCTATTAATGTGATAAATGGATGGATTTTTGGTTTCCCTTTCACGAAAAAAATACTACTGAACGGATTTATGATTTATACATAGGATTCATACATCGGAATAACATATATGTATATATATCAATACATACAGTACCTACCTATATTATAAAACAGAGTCGCTTTCCGCTGTTTGTCCCTATGCAAGCTTAGATCTTTAAAACTACGTAAGGGATTTTGATGCGGTTTTCTTGAATAGTGATTTCAGAGGAAGGTTTATATGTTTAAAACTTGCATAATGCTATAATAGCAGGGAAACACTGTTCGTAGTGTATATAAATATATTAGCAAAGCAATGTTTGCCAGGTCAGCTAGTACCCTATATTTTATCCCGAATTGTCCCCGGGAGCAGGATAAACGGTGGGTAACATAGCCAGGGTAAATACAGTGAGTTTATATGTTTAATAAAGAAACGTAACACGTAAAATAATGCGTTTAGTAACAGTGTAGCAAGTTTGTAAATTGAATGGCGAAATCCGCTCCGTTTACGAGAACAAAGATTCAAATTACATAACATTTTAAACGCAAGGGGAAGTAGTATTAATTAATGGTTCTCACAACGTAGTTCGTTCAACATAATATGTAGGTACAATAGTCACCTACATTGGTATTTGTTACTACTCTCATGCAATCACGGACAATTCGGGAACCCTTGAAACCGACGTTCTCTCGTTGTTTCGACGATGCGGGTACTTCAATAAGGGGATTGACGATTGAAATCGGACTAAACACATTATGTATAATTAGATCATATTACACATGAGCGTATACTGTGCTCTGTATCGAAATGTTAATTCAATGACTTTTCAAAATGCGTTCAAGAGTCATTATTGTGAGAATAAAGTTAGGTCAGTTTCTGTGAGTCGTTTTCACAGAGTTTATTCCGACCAATAACTTGAACACTTTAATTTAGTAGTGTAAATACTTTTGTTTATAATTTTCTGTAAGGAATGTGGCTATTCAAGTATAAAATACAGTACGCAACTAAATTGTTACTTGAGTTTAACAGTCGTTTTTTTCTTGAATTGTTGCATTCCGTACGAAAATTTCGAATGTATGCGGCCGGCCTAAAAGCCAACTAGGATGCTGCGGTGACTACATACTAGTGACGAAGCTAGAGGGTAAGTCGGTAGTACAAGACAAGGAAATTAAATAGCATAGGGACTTTTATAGCTCAAATAAAAAAATACACTTCACGCCTTTAATTCCAAAGAGGGGTAGGCAGAGGCAGTTGCTAAAGCAAGTACCCACGGTTCACCAAGCGTATAACGGCGATGGGCTCACCCCGTCACGTTGGGTTAAATACGCTCAAATAAGTAAGACAAATAAAAATTCTAAATATGCATTGGTTAAGTGCCTATTTTTCACTACCGGCTTACCTCCTAGCTTCGCCACTACTACATACAATACATCCCATTAAGAACAGTACCTTCAGAGATCACAAGGACCCTTCGGTCACACGGGTTTAACATAATAAGGAGTTAAGAATTTCATTATGGGCCTTCAGTTACAAATTGCTAGTAGTCTTAATAAACCTAAGTCTCTAGATCGCCTCTCGTCTTACGACACACCAGGAAGAAAGTCAGCTGATACATTTCTATTTAAATCCTAGATCAGTATGGGAAGACGAGATTTTTTTTTTAAAATTGGATTAACATAGACAGTCCCATGCTAAAGACTTACATATGGAAAAGACGACTTTCTTTTCTAGTTCATTAACATGATAACTTTCAGATTTGACTAAAATGGAAACTGATAGCAGTCCGACACTAATAATAACTGGCATTTGAAAATTAAAAAAACATTAGAAAGTTTGCTAAAATAAGGAGCACTTGTTTTACAAGTTGTGAAACAAGTTTATGATGTGCATAAGTAAGGTCAGTGTGCAGTGTCAGATATTATACATTTTTATGAATAATTCATGAATGTAACAATCCATTTCATTCACACACTATGGTATGTTTAGGATGAATGACAATTATTATTGTGTTATAGAGCTTCTGTAGCCTGCTGGAATAATAAAATGTGCCGGATTTTTAATGATAACCAAATGAAATTAATGTATTAAAACTATCAAATGAATGTATCTATAATCCTATCGCCTACTCAGATAATGTATTTTTCGAAAAATATATTATCTGTACATGATACAAAGTCTCAAATTGTTTGTTGAATTAGTGAACAGACTGTAGTTGGACGTAGTTACACAGAAAGGACTCAATCCACAAAATGTTACTTCGAAGATATTAGAGCTTTAAAGTTGGATGCGCTATAAACCTGCCATACATGTGGATTGAGTTAGGGTACATAAAAAATAGGTTGTACTGAACTTTTTTATGAAAATGTTTTTTATATAATGGATATGTCTTAACTTAGCACCCTGGTATAGCTAACTCAATTTTGGGCAAAGTGTGGCTTGAGTCCTTTCTTTGTAACTATGTCCAGTTGTCTGGTCGACTTGCAATTGGGAGGTTGTACATTTCAACCAGCTATACTAGGAACGTATCAATGGGTATTAATACCTTTCAGTCACTAGGCCCACCCTATATCACATTGGACTAAATATGGTAGGAAAACTGTAGGTATGTGCATAGGATTAAAAGTAGATGTTTAAAAATTATATAATTGGTAGGTAGTAGTTTAAAATAGGAAAACCAGGAGACGAGGAGAAATAGTTTGCTTCTACTTTTATAATGAAAACCACCCTGATGTGGTGGTAAATATAACATTTTTTTACAAATTCTGTCCTGTTTATTTGTAAATTTACTTGCGAATCTCAAGATATTTAGGCTATTTTCAATCCAGTAAAATAAACAATTATTACAATTTTCTACATGTTGATGAAGAGGAACACAAATGACAAAATGTTTCAGGAAATGTTTAAGCACAGAAAAGTATGAGTGTGTGGATGCATTATTATTTGGGTTATATTTTACGTAGTTTTAACGAGAACCTATGTATTGAGACTTTGTATGGGTGGTTTTCTGTATTAGAACCAACAAATGTAAGAAACCTTGAAATATGGTTATTGTACATAGAGAGAACTGATCCACACCTGTTCATTGGAGCATTAGTGTCTGGTTCTGAATGATTGAATTACATACATCATCTACTAGATATTGTATTTGAACAATTGAATGAATTGTGTTAAGAACTTTATTTATATTACTTGTAACTAGTCAGACCCCAGCAGCATTGCCTGCAGTCTAAACCTCCACCTAAAACCACTCTGTGTAATAAAAAAAAACCACATCAAAATCCATGCATAGATTTTTTTTTTAATCACTATGAACAAGCATTTGATCTTAAAAATATAAACATACATAGGGTCTGACAGCAGAGTGACTTTGTCTTTTATTAACCCATTAGCACCCACTGTACTCGGCGACTGACTAGTTATTTTAAACTTTATTACTTGGTAATAAAAGTCAAGATCAATTGAACAGTAAGTATTCTTCTGGGCGTTAATGGGTTAAGTATCAACAAGCGAAAAGTTAGACCAGGACTAAGTCTACTACACTCTCGTAGTTGCATCACTCTGGCATTGAGGCAGCAAACAACACACATTGCTGATTTTGTTTCTTTCAGTTCACTGTTGTCCATAGTAAAACAGCAATGCACACCGTTTGCCACTATGATGCCAAAGCAATGCAACTACAAGAGTGTAGCAGACTTGGACTCAAGAAAGGAAGACCATGTTTTACAGTCTGTTTTTTAACAGATATTTTTGTTTCATTTTAAATGTACTGTAGCTCTGAATATCACCTACTCATTACTTGTTTGAGATAGAGAGATGGGAAGGAATTTGGAAATAAAATAGCTAAATAAAGTGACAAAAATCATTAAACATATTATGGGGGCAAAAGATAGATGCATATTATCCATTACTGCAGACTAATTGCCATAAAAGATTTACATGGGTTTTGATTTGATTAATGGGACATACAACAACCAGATCAGTGATATCCTAATGGAAAACAACACTAAAAATACTCTAAAGGAAGAATTTTTATTTAAATGGAGATCTATTAGTAATACAGACATGCAGCATATTATGTTATGTTCAGTAATTCATTACCAATGTATGTCATACACATCTTAATTCAGGCAAGCTATTGTTGCTTAAATGGGTGTAAAATAAAACCTGTTATCTGTGCAGATATCCGATAAGGTAATATAATGATAAGAAATAGAACATTAAATGTTAAGGCTACTGCATATCTGTTGCTAATCTTATTTTTTACGCAAACTAACAGTTATCTAGAATTGAGTGAATTAATTACTCTTTCAAGGTAGCCTACTGAATCCCATTGCTGGGTATAGGCCTCCATAAAGGAACTCCACTGTCATTGGTCTTGTGCCTTCCTACACCAATGCTGGCTTCCCTTGCAGGGCCATGGTATGGGAGCCATGATTTTTATACTTGAACACAAACTAAATTTAATTACACAAAATACATATTATACATGATTCTATTACCAATGTCTTGTGTTTAAAGTCATCAAGACAGTTACAATCCTTTCTGCTATTAAGTGCTAGTCTTTTTTGTAATAAGCAGTCTATATGGAGCCATTGGATGTTGCCTCCTACTTTGAACACCATTAGATCTAAGAAGGTTAAGTAAATTAATGTCTTTGTAATAGAAATTCTTAGTAACAGTCACAGGAAACTGGCTTCGGACAAATACGTTTTATCTCTTAAAAGCGCCTTTATCACAACGAGCCTAAAATAAATTGTTATGAAGCGGTTTCAATTTAAAAATGACGTCAGAAGTATAGTTACGAAAGCATAACTCCAATGTAGCACTACTTTTATCAAATATGCACTTACCCGTCCCCGACTACAACACACTTAATCGCCTGCATCGTGGAAAATAATAATCAGGATCGGAGATCAACACAATCCAACCAATTTACTGCACAATATAACTTATGTAGACTGCTTCCTTCGTACCGCAATCACCAAGCCGATTGGTAACACACGTTATCAACACTGAATTATTACAAGAAATAACACTGCAGTATGTAAAACGTAATTCATATCTTGTAAAATTTTACACAAATAATCACACTTCTTCAAAAAATCTCCATCTGTGAGGCAACAACGTCCACAAGATTTCACAAAATCACGAATAAAAATTGCATTGCAAGAGCGAACCAACGAACAGACAGGCAAAGTAGCTGTTGATAGGTCAATGTTCATTATTCATTCGTTCTATAGTCTATGTCAAGGAGTTACTTTAAAAAAAGTACTGTCAAAAACATGATTTCCTTTTCACACTAGATGTCGCTGTTCCTCAGACCAAACTCAAAACGGCATTCTATAATAAAACGAGAAAAAATATTAAAAAACATGGAGGGGCGAACGTGTAATAGAGATTAGTTTTCAATAGTGTCAATTTGTGCCTCTTAAATATGTTCTATGAAATGAAAGGCAACCAACTGTTTCCTGTACAGTCAAGGACTGCTCAAAGTATTATACATTACAGCCAATGTGTGGCGCCAGCATAAGTGTCTATGGTTTGCACAGAGTATAGAGTGTGTTGCGGGGTGTAGTGAGGGGGGAGGCGACAGGGGATACCAACGTCGCACGGCGCAGCGCGCGAGTGAGTGAGTGAAAGAAAGGACTGTAATGTGTTGGTCTGTTCTGTAGCATTTCGCGGCGTGTTGCGCGCTATTGCGTGATATTTTCATAATTCAAGTGAAAATATGGCAAAAGGTGATAAGGAATTGGAAAAACCCATGGTAAACGACGAACTTCCAAACCCAGAATGTCGTAGTACAGATCAAGAAGATGGGGAATCGCATCAAGAACAAGCTTTGGATATCGGAGAGCATTATTTAGTGCGGCGTTCAGATGAGTCATGGCACCCGGCGGAGATAATACAGACGCGATACAACAACACAGACGGTTGCTACGAATACTACGTACACTATGTGGGTTACGACCGCCGTCTCGATGAGTGGGTATCCCGCCATCGGGTCATGTCTGATAGATTTGATATTTGTGAGCAATCCAACAATAGTATAAACTCGGACCACCTTCTCACTGACAAATCAGGCCGGAAAATAACAAGGAATCAAAAACGTAAACATGACGAAATTAACCATGTACAGCAAACCTATGCAGAGATGGATCCCACTACAGCTGCCCTTGAAAAGGAGCATGAAGCAATAACCAAAGTAAAGTACATTGATAGGATCCAATACGGAAAATATGAAATTGACACTTGGTACTTCAGCCCCTACCCTGACGAATATGGAAAGCAATCAAAACTATGGATTTGTGAATATTGTCTGAAATACATGAGAATGGAAAAAACATACAGATATCACATTAATCAGTGTACAGCAAGACAACCACAGGGCAATGAGATTTACAGAAAAGGTACTATTGCTATATTTGAAGCCGATGGTAAAGACAACAAAATCTATTGTCAAAATTTATGCCTTCTCGCCAAGCTGTTTCTAGATCATAAAACATTGTATTTTGACATTGAGCAATTCCTGTTTTATACTTTATGTGAAGTTGACAAACAAGGAGCCCATTTAGTAGGATACTTCTCTAAAGAAAAAGATTCACCAGAGGGGAATAATGTGGCATGCATTCTCACACTACCTCCATTCCAGAGACAAGGATATGGCAAACTTCTTATAGCATTTAGTTATGAACTTTCACGATTAGAACAAGTTGTGGGAAGTCCTGAGAAACCTTTGTCTGATCTTGGTAAGCTCAGTTACAGGTCATACTGGTCATATGTGATACTGGAAGTGCTAAGTGCAAGTCAAGGTACAGTCAGTATAAAGGACCTAAGCCATGTTACTGGAATATCACAAACTGATATTATATCCACATTGCAGTCTATGAACATGGTGAAATATTGGAAGGGTCAGCATGTTATATGCGTTACACCAAAAATAGTTCAGGAACAACTTGCAAGTTCCCATTTCAAAAAACCTAGGCTGACTATTGACCCATCAGCCCTACGTTGGACGCCCCCTTGTAAGCAGGGGAATGCTGTGAAAGCAAAAAAGTAGTACAGGCTCACAGGCACTGCTTAGAGAAGTAACAGTTTGTGTATTGTAATTTCTCTAGGTGTACGCCTGTATAATATAACTACAGTGACTATGTAAGTGTGTTTACAAACAGTGATTTGACTCTACATTGTGTAGTTCCGAAGTTAAAAATTGGTGAGGTAATTTTAGTTTAAAATAGTGTGTTCAAAGTGAAAATTTACATTTTAAAGCACTCGTAATAAAAGTATACATTCTCTGGTTGCACATAAATTGTCCTAAGTTAGCACATCAGGCTACTTGCTTAATCAATCCTCTGTATGTAACAAGTTTTTAATATTAACATACTAAGCTTGTCAAATGACACCAAAAAAGTTGGTAGAGATTAACAACAAAAGAGACAAACTCTGAAACAGCTTGCACTTTCAGTTAAATTGATTGAAATAAAATTTTTCTACCAACTTTTTTGTGGTCCCCATTTGTGAATAGAAAGGGTTTCTTTTTTGTAGATTTGTGTTTTAGTTTAATTTAATTCTATGAATGCCCCCTGTTCCTTAAGCTTAATATGGTGCAAGTGATATTTAATGTTAAGTTTACATTAGGTTTGTTACAATTTTGACTCAGTTATACCCACAATGAAAAAAAAAAGTTTTCTGTTTTCAACAGTGAAACATTTAATATGCAGTGGTCATAAACTACTGAATTATTTTTAAGTTTTACTTTTAAGAGTACCAGTGTTTTATTAAGAAACAGTATTGTTTTGTCTTTCTCCTAGCCAGTTGTAGACTAACTGTAAAGCATTCAGTAATTTAATTACTGTAGTATACTGATGAAATCATGTTGCTGTATACAGTTTAGGTACCCTTATAATCATAAGGTTCTCAATTTGAAATATGTTTACATACTTATTAAGGCTTGATGTAAAATTATTATCCTGAATGTTTATCTATTTGAAGGTTAATGGTCAACACAAAACTTGTTGATAAGGTGTTCAGGAGGTGATAAGTCAATAATAATGTTTTAGTCATGCTACACCATCATTGTTAATAATACCTATTTAACAATTCTACAGTCATTACTACTAGCAGTAGTTATTGTTACAAATAAAACACCTATTATCTCTCAGAGTTGGCAGAGTAAGTGTTAAAATAGAGTTAATTAAGTATAGTATGCAGTAGTATGTTGTGTAACCTACCTGTATTGCAATAAATAGCCTGTAAAATATGATTTCCCCAAAGAATATTTGTGGCTTAGCCTTTGCTTACAACCTAACAGGATCAGCCCATTTGAATATATACATTAAACATGGCTACTTGACTAGTTAGATTCTGTGAATCATTGAGTTTCCACTTTGGAATTTTGAGGTCAATAAATGTATTGAAATGTACTTTTTAGTTTCAATTCTATATATTCCTAGTAGTGGACTAGACAGACGTTGTCCTTTTTATTTTTTACATGGGGGAATCCTCATTGACACCCCGCCGCCATGGGGACAGCGAACGGGATAGTGTCGGACTCTTACCGACTAAACCCCCATGATGACCTCCGTGTCGCAAGCAGGGCCAGTCCCGGGAGTACCTAAAGGAATTTCATTAGGACTCGCCCAAGCGATCGGTCCTGTCGGACTTCGGCTCGGGGCAGACGGTGGTGTATCTGCCCCAGCGACCTCCTTCACCGGCGGCAGTTACCAGGCAACAGGGTAACCGCCGCCCTTCTCGGGGCCGTCCAAGCAGGTGCCGGAGACCCTACTCCGACACCCACGACCCCAAGGACCCTTTTTAGGACGCCTTATACGCCAGGCAGGGGATACCGTAGTCCTATTCTTTTCTATACGCCCGGAACTACAGGGCTGGCGACGGGACGGCCACAACCCAACCGCCCCGCTGGCGTCGGACCCCTGATCTCGTGGGGTCCGACATCTTTCTCCCTTCCGGCCGCAGAGGATAGGGAGCGCAGCGCACCGCAATACTGACACTCCTCTTCCCCTGCGGCCCCTCCACGCCGCCATCTAGCGGTGGCGGCCCCGCAAAGGCGCGGAGGATAGGGACAGCGGCGGTCGGAATACCGACTGTCCTCTCCCTCCGCGGCCTTCAGCTTGACCTGACCTCTTGTCCGCAGGCTCAAAAGCGAACCCGGGACAGCGGTCCCTCTCGGGCCGGCCAGTCTGCAACAGACCGGCCCAGTAGGTTCCTCTTAGATTCGCCGGGTGCCTCTACCCGGGCACTGAGCCCCCTCGCCACGACAAGGCGGGAACCCATAGAGGGGGGACAGACGTTGTCCTGCCTTAACTATTAATATGAATATAAAATTAGTATACCTAACCTCCAGGGTGGCCTGTGCCCAGCACGAAATATAAACTATCCTATCTCTCAAATTGGACGAAATTACATATAAGTAAATGCCAACTTTTGTGCATATCGGTAGCCTTGGTGAAGAGTTCATAGGGAACAAACATCATGACACTGGATTATATATTAATTGCACCTATTTATTTTTTTATTTAGGTAATACTTTATTGCACTATAATTGTACAAAGGCGAACTTAATGCTACAAAGCATTATTTTCCAGTGAACCTTGGGCTATGGCTATGGGCGGTGTGGTTAAGGTGAAAATTTTCGAATTCCATGACTAGGTATCATTTGATTTTTGTGTTGTTTTGAAATTTTGTTGCGGACATTACCATGGAATTACCGCGTGAAAATTTACGGTCTATGATTTTTTATGATTTTCGCTGTGGGTAAAATCAACAAGAGAGTTGCCAAAGATTTCAATTAGCGTTTGGTGTGGTTTGGTGATGAAGCCCCATCTCGTAGCTCTGTGTATGCGTGGTTTGCTGAGACGTGGACGGAGACAACTCCAGGATGACATTCGTGAAGGTCGGCCAAAAACAGCGGGTACCGACACTAACATAGACACTGTGAGGCAATTAATATTATGACTGTACTATCTTAGGACTGAGTCAGGCACAGGCTCGACAGCTACACCACAGGCAAGCGACGCGTGTACCCTCGCCAACGGCTCCCGTACAACTACCCACGCCGCCCCACTGCCAGTGCGCACGAGACTGTAACTATATCTTGTATAGATATAGGTTTACATACAAACACTACATTCTCATTCTTGTTAATATTTTTTATTTAACTTTCAGCAACTTATTATAATTTGGTAAACTAGTACAATTAACAGAATCCTGTCTACTACACACACTTATACAATCATCAATAACTAAGATCACCTTTATTCATGTCTCTACTAATTTACTTTCTGAATCTGACCCGTTGTTTTCGTTATCTGCATTAATCGATCTCCACTCGCCTTCAACTTTCTTCAAATGCACAATGTTTCTTCTAAAAGTCTTACCGGATTCTTCATTTCTAATCGTGATGTCACCGTCTTGTGCCTTCTCTACTACATGGGGAGTTGGGTTAAAGTTTGCTGTCATTTTGTTTCCATCGCTCTCTTTGATATAGACTTTATCACCTATTTTCAAGTGACACTCTTGAGCTCTTCTTTTCCTATCTCCATAATCCTTTCCCTTTTCTTTGTTTTGTTTGTCCATGTCTCTAACTTCAGAATCGTTGTTGTCTGCTATGTCAATCATAGATGGTATTTTATCTCTGTTTAATCTTTTAAAGAATAATTCCGAAGGTGTCTTTCCAGTGACAGAGTGTGGTGTTGAGTTGTACATCATTAAATAATCCCAAATGCTTTCCCCAAGGTCTTTTTTTTCCAATTGGCAAATTTTCAGACGCTTTATGATATCTCTATTTTGCCTTTCCACCTCCCCATTCTGTTGTGGCCAATATGGTACAGTGTGATATAACGTGATGTTACAATCTTGGCAAAACGTTCGGAATTCCTCGCTCACAAACTGACGTCCATTACCGGCAGTTATTGAAGACGGATAGCCCAGTCTGCTGAATATTTCTTTTAAAAGTTTAATTATTTGATTGCTAGTTATGGTTTTTGTCATTTTGATTTCTTTATACCGGCTATAATAGTCAATGACCACCAGGAGGTATTCATTTGTGGGCAATGGCCCAAGAAGATCCATTGCAACATCGTTCCACGGTGCAACTGGAAGCTCGCGACGTTTCATAGGGACAGGTAAGTTTGGTATACCAACAAGGGTACAGCTCTTACAGCATTTAACTAAAGATTCTACGTCTTTATCAATGCGCGGCCACCATACTTTGCAACGAAGACGTCCTTTCATAGCTACTACTCCCGGATGTCCCTCATGCGCAGCATGATGATGTTATGTTTTTTCAAAAGATCCCAAGTTTTATCGGTAATAAGGTTCGGTCTACATCCTGAGTCTATCAACATCTTTAGCTTAACTCCACCTAGGACACATTCTATTGTCGCATCGTTGTCTATATGGAATACGTAATCAATTTCGTCACATTCTTCCACGTTGTTAAATTTCCGTATCTTTCTATTACTTATGCTTTTTCCACGTTTCTCTTGTTTTTTATCATATGTAACTTTCCGTTTTAGTGCTATTTGGCTTCTACACATCTGCCTAAAATGGCCCAATTTCTCACAAAGGTGACATTTTTTCCCGAGAGCAGGACAGATTTTGTCGTCTGCATAATGTTTGTGACTTCCACACCGAGTACACGTTTTATTGCCTTGTCTTTGATATGTTTTATTGTTTTCACTTTTTTGATACGATATCGTATTTGCTTCGTGGCTATTTTCACCTGTATAATTTTTCATTTGCTGTTCAACTACTTCCAATGTATGCGCCTCCTTTACTATTCTGTCTAGAGATATTTCATCACCTATAGTTAAAATTTTCTTTCTCAGGTCTGTCGATAAACATTTTTCAGTTATTTGATCAATTAAGTGATCCTCAATTTTTTCAAATTTGCACTTCTCTGCTTGTTTCCGAAGTTTGACAAGATATTGATCAAAATTTTCAGTTTTGTCCTGAGCCAATAGACGAAATATGTGTATTTCATACACTTTGCTTTGTTTGGGTACGAAATATTCATTGAGTGCGTCAATTGCTACTTGGTAAACATCTGTATTTTCCTGTGATCCAGAATTGGCATTAGGTAAGTTATAGAAAATTTCTTGTAAATCAGGGCCACCCAGTAGAAGCAATGTAGTAAATCTTGTAAATCTTTTCTTTATAGGACATTTAATATCAGTTGTATCGAAATACAATTTCAATGATCTAGTCCATTTTTCCCATCTTTGGCCAATAGAGACGCCGTCGCCAGTCAGATCTAATTTCTCAATTAATGGTGGGGCTGCCATTTTCCTAAGATGTTATGGCTACCTGAAATAACGAAACAACCTTGTAGTTGTTACAGTGCTGTCTATTCAATAATTAACATGGACTTATGTAGGTGAGTATACTAAGATGAGGTCCAGTCCTCAAAACCAATACATTTTTTTTTTCAAATTACATTCCAATTTATGCTTGTGATTAGTACGCCAAATACCAATTGAATGGTTGCGACTGTGCGCCAAATTACCAATTGAATGGTTGCGACTATGCGCCAAATTACCAATTTAATGGTTGCGACTATGCGCCAAATTACCAATTTAATGGTTGCGACAAATTACCAATTTAATGGTTGCGACTGTGCGCCAAATTACCAATTTAATGGTTGCGACTGTGCGCCAAATTACCAATTTAATGGTTGCGACTGTGCGCCAAATTACCAATTTAATGGTTGCGACTGTGCGCCAAATTACCAATTTAATGGTTGCGACTGTGCGCCAAATTACCAATTTAATGGTTGCGAATTAACGCCACATTACCAATTGAATGGTTGCGATTTAACGCCAAATGGAATTATTACCTATTTTTACAACCTAAAGTTATTGCCTAAATATTTATATATGCAAGTAGGTGATTATTTATTTATGTTATAATATTTTACATTGCCTGGCAATAACGTAATAAGGTAATTAATTATCTCATTTTCAGTTTAATTCTATATGTGGGTAGGAAAAATCTGATAAGGAGTGTATAGTCATAGACTGAACGATGCTAGCATTAAGTTATCAGTTTGTTTGTATAATGTAGTCATTCTATTATGTAATTTTAAAGTAGGTAATTAATAATTTAGGTAACTTTATTGTAATTATAGTGGGAAGGCCAGCTATCCCGGCAAATACATTCGTTCCACCACAGGAAGCTCCCACGCCCCGTGTATTGGAAGAAACACAGCTGACAGAAACAAAAATCATATTTATTCAGCTTAACCAGCTTAATTCAGCTTAACCTTTCTCTGTACTTCCACACAAACCGATCCAGCCAGTCACGAGTTCTAGCGAGCAGATATACCTACATGTTTATATTAGATTACCAATTTTTATTATTAAGTAACAAGGAAAAAATATACATCCATAATAGGCAAGTACAATACATATAAGTACAACGTAGATAAAAAAAAAAATTCACCGACGTTAAATAATATTCATAGTTTATATTCTAAAGATAAGTAGATAAGGATAAACATATACCATACATGTACATTAATGGCCAAATAATTGTTTGGTAATAT
>SJJU01008351.1:0-19170 GCA_012932125.1 Conopomorpha cramerella | reverse complement strand
TTCATTCGCATCTTTCACTCAGCCTATTTCATTCCGAATGAGCTATCTGAACATGAATTGTACAAAAGATATGTTGAAAAGGATTAGTGCAAAGATGATTATTTTTCATTCGACATCTTTCATTATTTATTCGAAGGAACGAAAAACAACTTCATTTTTGTATCGAATTAGGTGACATTTTTAGCAAACTTCAAAAAAAAATAAGGAGGTTCTCAATTCGACAGTATTTTATTATATACCGCTATTATACTACGGCAAAACTTTTGACAGTCTGAAGGTCTTCAAGTCTCGAGTGAGTAGGTACCTAATGAACAAGTGTGCTCCATCGTATACCACATCGCTGCTTAACATCAGGCAGGATGGTGGTCAAACGCTTGTTCATATTGAACCGATTTTTATAATTATTTTTTTGTTTTTAACCTAGTGCTTCCCGTTTGGTCCTATTTTAATTTGACTCTTCGACAATGTAATCGAACAGAAGAAGAGAGAAAAGCGTTGAAGTCTTATTATTTCACTGGTTGTATTCAGTGAATTTTTCTTTAAAGTTAGTCATATTGGACTTTGTGACGGGAAGCGATGAGATGCAAACGGCGTTCTTTATTTCTCATTTTCAAAATTAATTTTTCGCTGCAAGTATTGTGTTAATGTGGTGGATTTAAAGTAATAATGTGCTGGTGATAAAAAATAATGTAGTGAGAGTGAGAAGTAAAGGAGAGGACTCCTATTTGATCAATGTGTTATTCCACGCAGCATTGAAATGTGATGGTCCACCCTCACGTTTCAATGAGACTTTGACACGACTTTGACGATTATTTTTACCACGTTGCTTATCCACACTCGACACTGACAAAAATTATTGGCACAAGCTAATAGATTGCCATTTAAAAAAATACTTAGACTTATTCATATTGACATTTGCAATGTGTACACAATAATCCAGTCATTAGTCATTCGATCATTTATTGTTCACGAATTCGCCCTTTAGCCGACCGTAGTACGCATCTAAAGAAATGTAACTAAGTAAGCTTGCAACTATCAAACTTACGTATCGGAATGTTGTTGTTCTTCTCTATTTAATTAAGTAGAGTTTTATAGTAGTTGACCTGGCAGATAAACCATGGCAGCGCGTTAACAAACAAGCTGCACACTCTCGGACGTGACGTGTCCCTGGATCGTACCTACATACCTCAGTAATTTACCCGCTCGTTAAAAAAGTAGTATAAAAAATCCTTGGCAGTTATCGTTAGGGTTCCGTACCCAGGGGTAAAACATGTCGTTATTACTAAGACTCCGCTTCCTGTCCGTTCGTCTATGGTACCCAATACACCAAATATTTTTGGTCGATGCCTGGTTGAAATTTCCTCTTTTATTTTTTTTATCGGAAGTAACTACATCTACAGTCGATATTGTACCGTTAAACTAATTGTATAGTACTGTACTAATGTCGCACTAATTTGAATAAAAAAGCTAAGCCTGCTAAAAAACTTGTACAATCACAATATACTGCGTGTAAAAGGACCCCGAGCAATGGTTTTAGAAAGGTTGTTGCGCTCGTCAATATGAACTTATACGCTACGGCAAAACTGCGATAAAATGAAATAAAATTTTCATCTCCATACAAAATGTCAGCCATCGAAGCAAAAATTTTCCATTTTGTATGGAATGGTTTGGCCGGTTGAAACTCATTTTTCGTCATCGACACAACTATTTCAATTAAATCCTAATCTAGATCCCCAAAATTTGCCAGTAAATTAAAAGCACAGCTTTTATTCCGAAATCAAGGCAGGCAAAGGAATTTGCCGAGCAAATAGCCACGTTTCACCAAGCGTATTCAGTGCAACGCGATAGGGGGTGAGCCTATCGCCGTTACAGTCCACGTTGTATAAAAACACCGGGTTGTTGTTTTAACATATCTACATTCCGTAGTTATCTACCTTAAATGTTTCAAGTTCAAGCTCCAAGAATGTTAAGATACGCCTCTAGAAATGTAGAACTACAAAGATAGGTGTGTGGTCTTTTTTGACCTGCAGCATGACGTCATTCGGTTTTGTTGTAAATAAAACTATTACCTACTATAAGAAGTTGAGAAGTCAATTTATTTAGATAATGCAGTCTAGGTTAAGTCTAAGGTCCGTATTCTGAAATGTAAAGCAAGCATTAGTCAGGTAAGTGTTATGCTTTGTCTTGCTCTAATGACAGATGTCAATAAAATTAGAAATGCGCCTTAATCATTCGGTACATATGAATTGATTTTATTTTTATGGGACTCTTTTTGTTATTTTTAATGGAAAATAATGTTTTCCTAATGAATCGAATTCGCAAAAATTCAATGAAAACATCGAATACGATTCGTAAGTTAGTTTTTCTGGACATTTTCCGCAACTTGACAACCGGCGTGCCTACTTTGCGTGTCAGGAGGTAGCGCTACTATAACCACCCCAACTCATCCACGAAGCCAAGAAGTGCTTTTCAGACTGTGTGCTATGCCCTGTATGGTACTCCAGAATAATCTGTTTCATACACAAAACATATCCATCTACCCATATTCCTTGGAGATATAATTATTTATACACCTAACCATACATCTAGGTACCCGTGCACTGACAATTAAACACAGATAACCAAAACTTTATGAACTAATTTTAAAACTCCAAACCATAGGTAACAAAAAAAGTAAGTAGGTCTAACAAAAAAAAAAAATTACATCTATGACCCATCATCCCGAATTTCCAGATAACTCTTAGCAGTTATCGTGGTATGATTTCATTCCTTGGCCGGGGTAATAGCCTTTTATCTAAGACGGGCGCACGCCAGTGGTGCGTGACCATTAGCTACTATGTGATGACATATTCTGCGTCTCTGCGGTATAAGAAACATACAATTTTGTGGAAGATGAAACATACCATTACAAAGTTAACGTGAAAAATATGAATGCGCGAATTCACTAGATTGGAATACTCGTCGTAAATCGTTCTTAAATTTAGCCACACAGCGTCTATACTAAACCGTACATCTGGCAATAAAAAAGACTCTGCCTACCATAGTATTTTGGCTACCCGACCTAATAATAGAGTTATTGCTAGATATTTTTTTGTTGTACTCACGACAGGCTAACGAAGTTCCTATGTTTTGTGGGTGAGTAGATACGTAGCCTATGTTTCGTAAAGACAAGTAGATAACTTACATACATAGGTACATATACATAGGTGTCAATCCTTGGTGATTACTGCCTACCTTGTCATAAAAGCCAGTGCACACTGCATACAGTTAAGTGAAACATAAATCCCCTCACCAATAAACGTGTCGTATACAAAAGTCTACAGAAACTAGCTTTTCCGCCATTATTAAAGCCGAAAATGTTATTTCAAAGTTTATCGCATCACATATTATTACTGTACTAGTAAATGGGCGTAATCCCAACCCCTAGACGTAATTCGTCTTCGAGAGTGGATGTGTGCACCCATAACCCGACACTAGGTAAGTGTTAGTTGAGATTTTCCTCTTGTCATTTATCTCCAATCATACACACAGGAGGACGGTACGCGCATCAAAAACAGAAGCTAAATAAAATAATTAATAGTCTTGTGACTTCTTTCTTGGAACGCCTTGCTCGTTAAATTCCGCAACTGATAATGAAACACAAAAATATAGGTGGAGAAATTCTTCAATTCCGTCCCATCCGCACGGTGAAAACATTTCCCTACGTGCGATACGTGTTCCTGTACCTTATAATTAGTTATTGTCGATTTAAATGTGTGTTTCACCATACGAAGGCAGTCTGAAATTAGAAAAACAGCTTTGCTGCCGAACAACGAACACAGTTCAACCCCGACCCCTCACAGATAGTCAATCGACTATCATACCCTAACGTTTTCAAAACTATTTTATCGACATGTTGATTACACCATGTCTCCCAGAAGGGTTCATTTGTCGTACCCTTTTCGCTTCGTCCGCAAACAAACATATTTTGAGCGTAAAATTCTATAATTTTAATAGAAGAACGAAACGAAACGCTGTACTGGCACCTACCTTAATGTACGGGAGTGAAAGTTGGGTATGGCAGAAGAAGCATAAAAGTAAAGTCAATGCAGTAGAAATGCGGTCATTGCGGAGCATGAAAGGCGTGACATTGAATGACAGGATAAGGAATAGTGTGATAAGAGAAAGTTGCGGTTTGAAGGAAGACGTAGTGACCGAGATTGAAAAGGGCATGCTTCGGTGGTTTGGGCATATGGAGAGAATGGATGAAAGTCGATTGACGAAAGAGATTTATATGGGTGATGTAATGGGCGGAGTGAGTAGAGGTCGCCCCAGAAGGACATATACAGACCAGATTGGTGATGTCCTGGCCGAAGTTGGCGTGAAAATTACTCGAAACCGGAGGTCATGTATGAAAAGATGTATGAATGTAGATGAAGCGAAAGGGGTATGTCAGGATCGTGACAAATGGAGATCTGTAGTCTCTGCCTACCCCTCTGGGAGACAGGCTGAAGTGTAAAGTATGTCTGTTGTAAGAACGAAACACTTCAACCCAATACTACCGCCCGGTTGGGACTTTAAGTTCCTCGATTTAATCGTTTCTATCATCACTACCCTGAATTCTCATCATGGCCACCTTGGTATCATCTCTTTCAATAATAACAAAACCTATGTACGATCGAATTGATAATCACTCTCCTCTAGTAGCTTAAAAAATACTTGCACCAAATAGTCCATAAGTTTTAGGAGCTATTAATAAAGTCACATTTTCTTCTATAAATTGATAATCTTGATTAAGACAATAACAAAAGAGTGAAAACCAAAAATTATATGACTAGTTACGCTATTGTAAGTCTACGGCAAGATAGACGCACCTTTTTTCTGCACATTTTATTATTATTTTTGAATTATCACCCGCGCCCGTGAAACTTTATAAAGGTCGTACTTAATGAGACTACAACGATTTGGGTAGTAACGAGTGCATATCAGTCTCTTGGCGGCGTCAGGGTAATAAATTATACTTCATTGTTTAAGTAGGTATATAAATTTGTTTTTAAAATACCTACCTTTATATACATTTGACTGTGCTATGCCATATTGGCTTTGTGCAAAGCGAGTAGTGGCAGACAGATAACTACCGCAGCGCACAACACGGCAGAAATTGGAAACAAGTGCTGCAAGTGGATGATCAGCTGTCAAGTGTTGATTGCAGTACAAAATCAAAGCAAAGAAATGGGCCATGACTGTTGTTGCGTTGTTAAATTTTAACGTGTTGCGTTCTTAAATGCTCGGCTAATACTAATTTATTGCATTTTATCTCAGTTTGTGGTTGGAAACTAATATTATGTGTAATAGTTTCAAACCCGGTTTTATTATTATATTAATTTTACAAACTATTGAATAAATTTCACTTATATAATATTGTCAACAATACTATTTTAATCTTTGGTTTTATTTATATTTGCAAAGAAAACTATCAATGTTTACATTGTTATTATTTGACAGCTTCCGCAAATGTTGTAAACGCTACGCGTCGCCACCGTCGCGCACATAACCAATAGCATTATGCATAGTGTCATTCAATATCAGAAACTATTACTCCACTGTAGGTAGTAATTAAAGAAATTTACCAATTAATAGGTAATAATAGTGAATGAAGTTTTCGGCTATGCAATACGTCACAGATAACATGCTTCATGAAAGGAAAACTTTTAGACTTGCTACGACGCAGGCTTGACCTTGTGTAGCTGTTGTTGCACTAACATGAACTTTGTTCTGTATGAAGATAAGATATCTTTTTAATAATATGGAAGCTGGATGCCATAAGCCGAAATCAAATCACAGTGGCCTGCAATTGGAGAGGCCTATGTCCGGCTGTGGACAAATATGGTTGGTTAAATATTGGTTGGTTTGTTAATACGTTTTATTTCATTTACGCATATTTCTCCCGTCGAGCGGTTAATTATGGGGAAAACCCTAAAAGATTGATTAATGTCACTATAAGTTTGACAAATTTCCTCCCTTTCTAATAAAACTACTATAAATATATGAAAAGCCCATTTTATCAAACATTGAAAACACCACTGAAATAAACTAAAAAAATGCAAAACGGACATAACGGACTAAAATTGTACGACGTTCATCATTTAGACGTTTAATTTCTTCTATGTTCTTTGTCACGCAATATTAGTGACGTGCCTTTAATGTTGGATTTTTATTCGAAGTTTCGAAGTGAATCGTTAGATATTTTTATAGGTCATGTAAATTATTGGTCGGTAGGTAAGTAAGTAGGTAGATGTATTGTTTCTTAGAATTTAATCAATAAGTAGTAACTATAATGATGTCAGAAATAATTAATAAATCAGTAATATTTAAGAAGCATAGGTGAAACACTAAATCTAATGAGAAAAAATCGAGTTTTAGTGAGCTAATATGCAAACACACACCTCAGTACACCTGTAAAAATGGGCTTCATACTGCGTGCGGACTATAATGTTCATATGGGTCAAGTTTAAGAAGCGCCATCTGCATCCAGCTTCGCTTTTCTGCCCTATTAATGGAGCCGTTATGAAATTCCAATGACAATGTCTAGGAAGTTATCAGTCCAACTGTTATGATGTTATCAACCGGCTCGGTGGAGGCCTGTAAAACCTCAGTTTTACAACAACCAGTTACTACTGTAGCCAGGACCTACGCCTTACAGTATCCACCGGTCGTAGCACGGTTACGCTCACAAGAGGAAACATAATGTACAATGACAATGCCAAATCGCGCTTCATATTGCTTAACCTCATTGATCGGGTTCACAAAATTTTGCGTGTTTATCTGGTAGGTTGGAGAATCGGCCAACGTATTTTTTTCTTACCCTTAACTTTAATTAATAACAACCCAACCCTAAATATTTCTTTTTTATGGCAAAACAATGTTTGTCAGATGAGCTAGTTATTCTACGAAATTTCTTAATCTATTAATCGACACCAAGGCATCGCCGATTTGTCAACCTACACGTAAATCTAGAGTGATGTCTAAAGGTTCCGTCCTCACACCAATCGCAACTACGTAGAATTACAAGCCGCGTGGCAGCCGTCTGTCTCTTTTCCACCAAAATGTTTGGAAAGAGATGTATGTACTTCTCTACTTGAAGCCAAACTGTCACTTGAGGCCGCTAAAGTGGCCTAACCCTTGACCAATCAGTATGGAGATATTATAATAATGAGTTTGACTTATGTGTGTAGATATTTTATGGAAGCTTATTACCGTCCTAATGTTTATTTTTTGTTCTTATAATTATGGATTCTTTAACATGCATGATTTTATTTTAACATGTTTTTTGTAAATTTACGAAGTACTTAAACTATTAAAACTGTGGCGTAGGCCACTTTAGCGCTGACGGTCTCACGTATACTAACAAAATTAATGTTTAGTTCCAACTATACCCTGCAATAAGGGACAGAAAATATTGTCCCTTACACATGTTTTTCAAATAGTTGTATCGTTTTAATCTAAACGTCAGTTTCGGATTGCAAATCTGTATACATAGTTGTGTTTAGTCTGAAGATCCACCCCACTAGAACATTACTCAAGTTTCGGTCTCTAATAGATGAACACCCTACACTCGTGAGACGCGTCTTTGTGAGTGAAGTTTTGCTAAAATGGCCAAATGGCGACTGCGATTGGTCTGTCAGCAATTGACAAAATACTCGATAATCCAAATTTTTCGGATGCTTATATGTCTTCGACTTGAGCTTGATTTTATTATGTTAAAATATTTAGATCGCATGCTGACCACGAATGTAATCAGAATGCATTCCCGGCCTATTGTTAAAGCCGACTACTATGGGATCTGAAGATTTAGTATTCAGCCTATGAGTTAGCAACTTGTAAGTGAAAGGCTGAAGGCCCATAAGGATATTCTTAACTCCTTATTAAAGTAAATTTAGGAGGGTCCTTGTGATCCTAAGGTTCTGTCAATTTCCTAGAGATTAGGAAGTGTATGTAATTGTTTAGATAAGGTTTACGATCGAGTCTACTGTACCTCTTGATGAAATTATTAAAATAGATTTCCATTATTCCAGCTACGAGGTGCAGGTGGAGCCGCCGGGTCGCCGACGAGGGCTGGGCGCGCGGCTCATGGCTGTGCTGGAACGACTCGCGCACGCCACACACATGCGAGCTGTCCGACTCACAGCCCTGACACATAACCCTAACGCCGTAGCTTTCTTTAAAGCTTGCGGGTATGTATACATACTTTGCTAGTTAAACAAACTGATAAATGTCATATGATTTCGCCCTCTTTCGCCTCCTTTATACCTGAAGGTTTTCCCTTAGCCTCTCGTTCCAAAAACTGGTTTCGTTCGATCCTTATGATAATGATAACGTACAGATGAGTTCAAATAAATTAAAAATTCTATATGTACGACATATAGAAAGCTTTGAAATTAACATCGAAAGATTTTATTTGTACACTTAAGGTTTTTTTTATAGATAGATAACTTTGTCAAATCAATGTTCATATTTTATCTCTTTTAAATAACGACTATGGATTGGATGTCCTTGTGGCCCTTAAAGTACTTAGTAGATTTAGAAACTGAACAGAACTTCACTTCCCTGGAACCTATAATGAAAGAAGATAAATATTGCATAGTAGCAATAAAAACCGATTGCACTAGTGATGAATTATTCCGAGAAAATTGAACATTCTGATAAGAAATTCGACCTAAATGCCAAAATAATGAGATCATCAGTTCATGGTCCATTCCGAAACTAACTGCAGCAGTGACATCTCACTCGCATATCGCTGTAATCTTAGTTAAGTACTTCAAACTTATCTAGTTATGTTATTTGTCATTATTGACCTGGTACTGGACTGGGTAATTAGTTTAGATGGTTAACTAATTACCCTGCCCAGTACCATGTCCTTGACAAGTTATTTGAGGAGCTGGAGAAAAAAAATCTATTTTCCACTTTTTAAAATTTTGCTCATTAAATGTTAATTTTAATGAAGCCAACAAGAAAAATCTCTTTAAAACCCTTTATTTTTCATTTTCATATAATCTACAAATTAAAATCGAAAGTCTCGAACAAAACCACATGTTTCCGCTATTAAATTTGATGTAACTGTTTGCTCTTAAATTAAGAAAAATGGAAGTGAGGTTTGGTTCTCCACCTCCTCATTTGTCAGTCATCATTGTTTAGCTAAAGAATTGATATTCTTCTCACTTCAACAAGATAACTCATGGTAAAATAGACGATAGGTAGACAATTTACCAAAGAGTCGGCTATGAAGCGGTATAGAAGTTTCGATACACGTGTGAGTATTATTATTAAAATAAATCTCACTATTGATTAGTGCTTTCGATACAGTTTGAATAATGTTACTTGCAGGCTATCTTTTAAATTGTGTATTTACCTATAATATAAAAATGAATCGCAAAACGTGTTGGTAACCGCATAACTCCGGAACGACTGGACTGATTTCGCTAATTCTGTTTTTGTTGTGTTTATTAATGACAACAGAAGGTTCTTATGAAAGAAAAAAATGACATCCACTGCTGGGCACAGACCATCCTAGAGGTTATACTAATTTTATTTTCATATCAATAGTTAACAGCGTCTGTGGGGTCCAATAATAATATAATTGTTAGCATGCTCTACGGGTGACGGGACGTTATTATCATAAAATGTTTGACATAAAACTCCGTCAAACGTCATCAGTAAATTTTTTATGAAAATTATGGCCCCGTAAGTAATTTCAATGTATTGTCCATTTTCCATATCTTGATATTTCATAAACGTGTGCAAACAGTTTATTAACACGATTTTGTAATGAGAAAGGGGGTTGGTAGACGACTATAGAGTGGCGTTTGTCAACTGCTTTTGTGAAGTGGGCGAAGAAAGTGCGACAAACAAAAACAGTTGATAAACGTAGATGCAGTTTGTAGACCTTGAAACACCTCTACTATGGACAGATACCTTTACAAACAGATAGCGTGGAATCGATTGCAATAACTTACTCAACGCACTCAAGTATGTTACTGGGGTGAAGCGAGATAAACCGCCGATGCTACAAATATATGACGCGCGGAGCCAATCACCTGCACAGTGAATGAACGGCTCAAATATACTCTCTGTGTGACTTACACGATTTCTGCTCTTCCTCCAGCACTTTTCGTGCAATAAAGGTAAAACAGGGTAGTTAAGACATTGGAATACAACTTCTTTGAACATTGTTCATTATCTTTACAACATAATTTCATTTTGGAAATGATATTCCACTTCCTCCTTTTGGACGACATGTAGAAGGATTCGTTTTAAAAAATCTTCACGTTTACATGCGAACCGTCTCCTGTCTCGATTATTTGTTAAAGCAAGTCTGGCTGCTAAAACCATATCATCAGTACTCGAATCCTCTAAAACCACTCGCACGTTATTGCATGGGCCCTCGAAACAGCCTGAGCCAAGAGCGCTAACCTTCGTAGACCATCTCCTCCAGTATGGAAGGCGATCGTCGCATCTCTAGCTCACGAAGTAGTTCGACGGTATCAATGTCACTGCGGTACCACCTTCGCCACTCCGGGACCATGTTATAACCAGATCCACCAGTCGCTTCTTACAGGCTAGGAAAAACTTCAGTACTATTCTTATTCCTGGAAGTGCTGCTGATAGGCGGGGTGTTGTAGCATAAGGCCTCATTTGGCTAAAGACTGATTTATATATCCTTGCGGCTCAGAATGTTGTCCCATCCCCAATAACTGGTCTACATAAGTTTTACTATGCAGATTTCCTCATTATGACAGATTAATTCATGTTTAATTTAGTTAAATTATCATGACAGTTAAAGGTTTTGTAATTACCACTGGAGATAGACAAGCTATATAAAAAAGAAATCAAATATTCATACAAATAATTCTGCTTTATGTATTTTAGCTGACACACAGTTAGGTCACCTTAAGGTGGGTGAGCTATCGCAATACTGCTGGCAGATAACCCCTAGTAATGAGGTGATGCTTCAGATAAGATTCCACGAAAATGCAAGCGATTTCTTCTATGAACTAGGCAGTATGACTGTTACGATGATAATCTTAAACAGTGCATTGTTGGTAAAGGTCTGAAAACCTTTCGAATTTCCTCAATACACGTATAGCCAAGATTGGTTTCTACTACCGTACGGTTGACATTCAAATGAATGTTTATGACATTAAGGTTATTTTTCCCTAAATTATAACAAATCAATCTTATCGATGTTTTAGTGATACATGAAGTGTCATCAAAACTGATGGACTACATTCTTGGTTGTTCGTGTGTACAAACTTGTCTAAGTTGATGTAGATGACCTATAGTTTTTCTCCAACAATATGATGCATGGCCAAAAGAGAAGCCTAATTTGTTTATTGTTATCGACACTCCATCATAGTCAAACTTGAGTCACTTATAGGGACTCAAGTTTGACTTTCTCTTACCACAAAGCCAAGAGTTATGCCTACTTGTTTGTTAATGTATGAACATATATTATTAAGTGCCTGCCTATCCCGCTTTGGGACTAAAAGGCGTGAAGTGTATTTATTTATTTTTTCATTTATTATTTTTCTTTAATTTCCAGATACAGCTTAGACGAGACGAGCCCGGCGAAAGAGGAGGCTGCGCATTACGAGATACTGAGCAAAGCTACGGAATGCGACGGGCAGTCACTCACCGACGGCATGAAGGCCGTACAAGTCTGATAGTTTAGTTAGATAATATTTATTTTGTACAAAAAAATGCGTCTATAGATCCACTGCACACTGTTCCTATTACCTACCCATTGAACAGGTAATTCTGAGACTTAATTTTCAAAACCGGTGCCATTATAACCACTTAATAAAGCAGCAGGGATCGTCTGAAACAATAATCAGTACTCAAGTTCCACTTACATGTGTAATTTACACAAATACGTATAGATAAAGAAACCGTTTCTTAAGCCAGAAATCTATGCGATGAGAAGTGTTTCAGAATACGTACCTAAAATCTCTCATAGTGGTTATTGTGGGAAAAATAGTGCCACCATTACCCATAAATGGTTATTCTCAACTGGAACAACGGGACCGTTCCTAAGAGATCGATAATTTAACGTTTTCCCAGGTTCTGGTTCACAAAAGAAAAGGGTGGTACGACTTGGCAGGAGTTAGTACTCCCAAATTGTTATTTACACTTAAACAATCAAAATGTCGGTGAAATGGCCAATGCCTAACTTAAGGTTGATAATAATATAATACTTAGGTTCATTTTAATTATTTCTTTCTAAATAGATTTTCTACTATATTAACATTGTTTTCTTACACTATTGCTGTAAATACTCGTAAAGGTATAAAATAAATATTCCAATACGCGTGGATTATCTTAATCATACATGAGCTCATGTTCATAAGGGCCTTTCCTGTGACGTCTACTGTAGTTTCATTAACGGAATCACATAAAGAAAATGGTAGTTCTACGTTTAGATTAATCACATTTGCACTGTAAATTCAGCGGAGGCATTTATTAAGATAAAACTAATGTTTAGACCTAGTGAAAATATATTTCACCTTGTTTTATTATTGGATCAATAAATGAAATTACCTAAAAATTAAGTAGTTTATTTGAAAAGTTTTACACTGATCTCCTAACTATGCAAAGTATTTAGTTTTGTTTCTGTGAGGGATTTTCGTAAGCATTTATTTCAAAACCTGATGATGGCGCTGGCAATGCAAGTACAAACTATAAAACTAGCTATTTTGACACATTTCTCTTGTAACTATAGTTACTACGATGTTTATTTGCTACATAAGCAATCAATATCACAGGACAAAATAGTCCAGGAAATGATGCGAGGGACATAGGCATGTGTTTCCCACGGAATTATACGGCTTTTGCAGGTCCTTGTCAAACCTACAAAAGCGGTTTTACTGCAATGTCGCCAATATGAAGGCTGCTACAGATGTAAGAGTTCCTTTCGCTAGCTAGGAATATGTTACAAGGCATACACATGCTTACTGTATAAGGACAAATAAAATCTAGCACGACAACATCGTGATCATCGTAGAAAGTTTATTTACAAGTAAAAGGCGACCAATTTGTAGCGTTTTTTGTCAGATCCATCTGTAGGAATTTTGAACCATGACTCGTAACGAGATTGTACAGTATACAAAAGCTATTATCTAACCTGTTTTGTATAGCGCACGGATGCAAAACGCATGTGTTACAATATTTACTGACACCTATCAAAGGTGCCTTCTTTATTTATTTACAATACAAATAATTTAAGACTTACGCAATAAATAAATACTGCGTACAGCTAGCAGCCAACACACATTATTGAACAAACATTTGGACCGCCGCGCCCGCGCACCACGCCCAGGTAGTGCGCCACCGTCTGCTCTGCAGCCCGCGCCTCGACTCCAGCGGCTCCTGCCCCACCACGCCCCCCACCCATAGAGACGGGTACAGGAACGGGTAATAGCCGTACTGGCGTTTGTATAGATACCTGGCAAATCTGCGCTGTGCGCGCTCGAGAATTATTGTATACTTCGATTCCATGGGGTCCCAGATTACAGCTTCTTATTCCAAACAACTACGGACATACGCGTTGTAGAGTCCTAGCAATGTTGGTGTCATTAAAATTCACAGCCGTGCGCATAACGAAGCCCAGAACTCTGTTTGTTTTTTACAGCAGGCTATTATGTGATCTCTAAAGGCAAGTTCTTTATCGAATAAAAGGCTTTAACTTCATCGAAACGTTTTATATTATCACTAAGATGTTTCAAACACTGAATAAAATTAACCTAAGTACTACCTACAGTTAAAAGGATGTGCACAATTCTTCTTTCCAAAACGAATCCTGCAGCCTTAGGCATGCACCATCGGTGACCATTTGATGGACGCACCCTCCAGCTACGTGGGCACCAGTGCCACCGCGGTACCGCCGTTGCCACTCGGGGACCGCATTATGAACACGCGTGTTCAACCTCCCCGAGCAAGAATAGATAAATTATTCATGTGTGAAGCGTCAACCTAAACTGTTGTAAGTAATTAGGTACCTATAGTCTCAGATCATTGACACTTACATGCTAATTGGCAATGGTGTATTATCGCTGCTGACCTACAGTTAGTTACATAATGATATTTTAGGCGTACTTTCTGCGGCAAAAAGTGATATCGGGGCCCGTCTTTTTGAAATTAATTAAATACTGGTAAGTAGGTAAGTAAGTAAAAAACAAATTAGGCTAACATCACGCAGATACGAACGTATATTACCTACATATTAAAGGTAATTAATGAACTCTGCTCACCTACATTACAAAAGTAACATTGATAATGGTAAAATAGCAAAAGGCGATACGGTAGGAAGGTAAGTATCTACTATTTTTCATAATTTTCTATTTCATAATCTAATCAATGTACCTACGATTCATCTACAATGCTTGTTAGAGAGATTCGACGTTGATTCAGTAATTTTTGCATAAAAAAGGACAAAGCAAAATACATGCAACCATCCATCGATTTATAACTTGCAGTAGGGAATTTTAGTAGGTTGACAGGTACTAGTTGTTTCCAGCCGGGGGTAAACGAGCTGAAATACTCATTGACTTTCAGTTATATTGTAGCAAAATGTATCTCCTTATTAACCTTACTCCTCAGTGGCCTTCAGCTGGCCACACTGACACCAGCAGGTCCCACCAGCTTCCACGTTCACAGTGGTAATTGTACCCGCCTGCGGCAACGCATAACCTATAATTTTTTTTATCGATAATAAGTTTGGAAAAACAACGTTTGTACGATCAGTAAGTAGGTAAGTAAAAGATAATGCAATCAGTCGTGGCATGTAAGTGTAGAATTAATGGTCCCCCTTTTTGATTTTTGCACCCGGACGGAACCTGTCCTAATAAGTGCATACTGCGTGTAAAAGAACCCCGAGCAATGTAAATTTTTGGTTTTGGTAATTTTGTATGGGGTTGAAAGCTTTTTGTTCTGTTCCCATTGTCGCCATAGTATCATATTAACGAGCCCAACAACGTTTGTAATATTCAACGGTACCATTGCTCGGGGTCCTTTTACACACAGTGTTACGTAATTATAAAAAAAAATAAGTTGGTATTTTATGAGATAACGAATGATGAGACCTACCTATATTTTATCATTATTAGGAGAAAATGACGCAATCGCTGGGAGCTTGGTAGGTGCCTATATGTACCTAATTGTTCTAAGTTTTTGTTAATGAGATTAACTCATGACCCACTATATTTTTTTGAATAGGTACCTACTTACTTAGGTATTTGCGTTTATTTTTATCGTAAGTTACGCGGACTCGCAACCACTAAACTCCATCGATCGGGGGCACCCCCAGCTTACGAAGTCATACGGCGGTACCAGGGTCAACGCGGTACTACCGTCGCCATTCAGGGGCCATTTAAGAACCCTTTGTTTAGTCAAGGACAAATTCTGTTAACGGCAGATTCTGTTCAAGTCGGACTCTTCTAAGATAGATTCGACTTACGGCAGATTTTGTAGAGGCAAGTTCGTAATCAATACATAGTATAAAACAAAGTCGCTTTCCGCTGTCTGTCTGTTTGTTTGTCTTCTTCTTTAAAACTAGGTAACGGATGTTGATGCGGTTTTCTCTAATGGATAGAGTGATTTTTGAGGAAGGTTTATATGTATAATACATGCATATAATAGTAGAGAAACACTGTTATTAACGTATATTGGTAAAACAACGTTTGCCGGGTCAGCTTGTTAGGTATAAAACGTATAATAAACGTATCCACGTTTATTATGCTTTACTCAAATAGTAAATAAAAATTGATGCCGTTTATTGCCTATGGATTATAAGCAACAAAAGAAGAATACAATTCGATAAGACTTGACCAGCTAGCACTTAGGGAACCTCTGGTTTGCCTACATTAATGTGCTGCAGAAGAAGGTTAGAACATTGAAAAATTTCAACTTTTACTTAGAAAAATAAATTGGCAAACTGTTTTGAACGCCAAAAATTCATTAGATGTAAACTATGATAATTTCATGGCAATATTAAATAGGATCCTAAATCAAGCTATACCCAAAGTAGAAATAAAGCTAAATTTTAAGTTTAAAAAACACTGGTTGACAACTGGTATAAAAATATCTTGCAGGCATAAGAGACTTTTGAAAGCGTTGACAATTAATACAAGTGATCATATTCTAAGAAAACACTATATTACATATGAAAAAACATTAAAAAAAATTATTAATGCATCTAAGAAGCTAAATTATATTAAGACATTTAATAAATCTAAAAATAAAATTAGATCAATGTGGAAAATAATAAATGAACGTACCAATAAAAAAATTAAAAAAGAGAAAGTAAATTTAAAATTGGAAGTTAATAATATTATTGAATCTGATCCTAAAAAAATTGCAAATATCTTTAATGACCACTTCGCATCAATAGGAGAACAGAAAGAGATTCTCCCAAATGGATCCTACCCAATAGGAAAGGCAATCAGTGACCCTATAGAAAATTCAATGTATCTAACTCCGGTAACTTTCCGTGATACATTTAACATTTTGAGAAACCTAAAAAATAAATACAGTTATGGCACTGATGAATTCCCTCCTCGCTCCCTTCCCCCTGCCCTAATAAGATCCTGTGCGGATGAGCTAACTTACCCACTAATGAAGTTAATCAATCAATCGTTTGAAAAAGGCCATTTCCCTAAATCACTTAAAACTGCAGTTATAAAACCAATACATAAGAAAGATAGCAAAAAAGATCCCAATAAGTATCGTCCCATTTCAATTCTGCCTACATTTTCCAAAATCTTTGAGCGGGCAATGTGTAATAGAGTCTATGACTACTGTGAAAAATACAAAATATTTACAGACAGTCAAAATGGGTTTAGAAAGAAACGATCAACCCCCTTAGCAGTTTTCAATTTTGTACAAGAAATACTAAATATAATAAATAATAAAGAGTATGCAATAGGAATTTTAATCGATTTAACTAAAGCTTATGATAAAGTACAGTATGACATTCTACTTAAGAAATTAAATAATGTAGGTCTTCGAGGTAATATTTATAATTGGTTTAAATCGTATTTATTTGAACGCGCTCAGGTAGTAGAAATTGAATATTACAATTACAATACTCAAATTGTAGAAAAATATCAATCTACACTAAAACAAGTAAATGCTTCTATTCCACAGGGCAGCGTAGCTGGATGTCTTTTATTTCTTTTGTACATAAATGATCTACCAAAAGCAATAAAAGAGATGTGCATACTGTTTGCTGATGATATTTCAATATTAACTAAATGCAAAAATAGTACTAACCTTAATAAAAATTTAACAAATATATTTAATAACATTACACTATGGCTCAGTGACCACAATTTACAACTTAATTCCTCTAAAACTAAAATTATGATTTATCATCCTCATCAGAAGAACAACCTTGATTTGAAATTCCAATACAAAAATACAGATATAGATATTGTTACCAGCTCCACTTTACTGGGGATAGATATAGATAAAAATCTAAACTGGAAAAATCACATTCAGAAATTATTAAATAAATTATCTAAATTTAGCTATGCCTTAAAAGAAATTAAATTAACCACTGATTTTAATACCGCACTAACGTTATATTATGCCTACGCGTACTCTTGGCTTTCATATGGTGTAATACTATGGGGAAATAGTTCTGAATCACCGTCAGTGCTCGTAATGCAAAAAAAGTTAGTTAGGACTATGGTCAATATCAAACAAACAGACAGTTGCAAGCCGTTTTTTCAAAAACATAAAATACTTACTCTTCCGTCTATCTATATATTAGAACTCTGTAAATTTGTAAGAAATAACCCAACATTATTTAAGTCCGTCAAAGATATGCCATCTAATTACAACACACGAAAAAGAAACCAATTGGTAATGCCTACCTCAAATCTCATAATACACTCCACTAGTCCTCTAAAAATGGCAATAAAAATTTATAATAATTTACCTGAGAATCTAAGAAATATAGAAAATAATAAATCTTTCATACTTAAAGTAAAAAACATTCTATTAATTAAAAGTTACTACAATGTCAATGAATACCTACTAGATACAAAATTTGAATAAAGTAAATGTTCTAGTCAGATTACACAACTAGATAGATACCAATAGAAGCAAGTCTGTGTTATATAAGTATAAAATACAAATAAATTATTATTATTACTAAGATCTCTTGTTAATGGTAAGTTGTTAAGTTTCAGATATTAATATGTTAGAAAGAAATAGTTAAGTAAATATTATAATTATAAAGTAAACACACCTATGTTAATACACACATATAGGTCCCTATACTTACACTACACTTAAGTGGTAGGTACCTACACCATATATTCATATACACACTCACACATACATAAATACACACACACACACACACATGCATGCATACATACATATACACACGCACACACACTCACCACTACTTAAGATTAGATTATAAGTCTTACTATAAGAATTGCTGTGTCCTACAGGATCTACAATGCTTGTACAATCCATATATGTAACACCTTTTATACCTACCATTGTGGAACGCAATAAACTTATTGAGTATTGAGTATTGAACTGTATCTAGCAATCCTAATAATGTTACACAATACTAATGTGTAAAGGCAGAGAGCCGCAACTTGAAAATCGTTGATTTGAGTAAATCGCGCGCAAAGTTTTTTATTATACATTGAGGTAGAACCATTGTCAATGGTCGTATTTGCCTCAAATTTAGTTTTCCTGGTAGTTAAAGTATTCAGCTCAAAAAGTAATTAAAAAAAAACATACACCTTGAAGGAAAAAACAATTTTAACTCAAAAAATGACTTATGCCAAGATAAATCTTCTTTCAATGTCCAAATACTATCAAAGCAGAACGCCGCGATTTGAGTTGCGGCAGTCTGCTCTGACTAGTCGCTCCTAAATACAAGAGCCACAATGCCACATTCATTTGAATTCTTCGTGTCGAATTTATTATTTTGCTTGATCTTAAGTTAAATTGTCAATTAAGGTTCAGCATAAAAAAAAGATGTATCTGAAAGGCAAAGTTTTACTGAGCAAGAAAGTATATCATCATCAGCCCATACTTATCCACTGCTGGACATAGGCCTCTCCAATTGCACGCCACTGTGATCTGTTTTCGGCTCCTCGCATCCAGCTTCTG
>SJJU01008350.1:0-10153 GCA_012932125.1 Conopomorpha cramerella | reverse complement strand
CTCTGAAAAAGAGTCCCATTGGTACACGTCCAGTAGCCGGACTCGAACCCGGACCTCCCGGTTACAAGTCAACTATCCGACCAACTGGACCACAGACGCTCATATTTTCAAACTACAATTATTTTGGCGTTTGAAAATTCCCCATTTAATAGTAAATACTATGTATTAAAATAACTTTTATTCAATAGTAAATACTATGTATTAAAATAGCTTTTACTATTTTAAATCTATCGGATATTAATGCTATTTAGGACAGACTATTTTTGACACGTGTGGTAGACTTTTGTTTTTTTTTGCGCTCTAGTGAAAATGAATGGTGTCTGGGGGTGATGTTACCTATTCTTTATCGGTGGCAATAAATACTATGGCGGGGCGAATAAAGTATCAGAATTACGGGGCTCTCTGAAGTTCCATAAAGTAGTGTCGAGATAAGATCAGAAAAAGCGTTATGTGCTTGCAGACCCCGTGATGTTTTGCCAATATTCATTATTAACAGTGTTCCTCTGCAATTATATTACGTGTTTAATAATAATAACAATTTATTTGTCACAAAATAACCTTATGTATAAGTACAGATACATCAGCAAGTATTTGGTACATGTTACATTCTTAAGCACATAAGTAACAATGTGTAGATATGTGAGACGATCTAATATCCTTACTAGGTTAGTGTTATAACCTGTGTTAAGGAGTATTAGGCCCGATCCCAAAATAACATAAATGAAGGTTGATAGTAATAGGTGCGCGCTAAATACAGAAGGAGAATGTTTTGGAAGTCTGTTAAAGAGAAAATTTGCCGTCGTTTTCTACGGCTTGTTACTTTTCCCAAAGACAGTGGTGACACCTGCCAACAAGCTGCAAACTTGCTGCGTGGCTGGTAGCGACAGGAAACAAATAGACAGACGTGGTGAACAAACAACTACATTTCCGTACATTTCTGCAGTTATACGAGGTAAAGCGTAATATTATATTAATTTTCATGGCAATGTGTGCTTTATTAGTACAGATTAGTCTAGTATTGACGAAAGAGATTTATATGGGTGATGTAATGGGCCGGGTAAGTAGAGGTCGCCCCAGAAGGACATATACCGACCAGATTGGTGATATCCTGGCCGAAGGTGGCGTGAAAGGTACTCGAAACCGAAGGTCATGTATGAAAAGATGTATGAATGTAGTGTAGTGTAGTCAGGACCGTGACAAATGGAGATCTGTAGTCTCTGCCTACCCCTCTGGGAGACAGGCGTGTAGTGTATGTATGTACTAGTGACGGCAGATTTGACGTTCAAAGCGGGCTACGTCATCAAAACACATCTCGTTAGGCAAATCGTATCCTATTTCCCTGACGGTCTACGGCCACTGCTCTTGACGTTGTTGACGGTTCCTCGATAATCCCGGTATTCATCGAACTAGAGGGTGGAAATTCACCAGGGAATGGTCTGGGTTTGTCTGCGACCCGCAAATAATTAACGGCGAAAAGCAATTTCGATTTAAATTACTTAGATTAGATCTGTATGCTGTAGGTAATATAACAAAGGATTGGATTTATCGGGTAGTTTAGCCGAAATGAGAAGACGATTACTAATAACTGTTTACGTATTTGTGGATATATTTTATGATTTGTTAGCATTTTATACACTTTCTCATTTAATATATTTTTTTAGTTGGCCCTTAATTTTGTAGTATTTTTTCCACTCTTGTAGAGATAGTAGGTAACATTTCTTCGCAATCTGTACACTTTTTGGATTTTCACTGAATGCATGGGTTTTTTAATGAGTGTAGGACGCCCTCAGGCAAGGTGGACTGATGATATACGAAAGATGGCTGGCAGAAGCTGGGTGCGAGAAGCCGAAAACAGATCACAGTGGCGTGCAATTGGAGAGGACTATGTCCAGCAGTGGACAAGTATGAGCTGATGATGATGATGATATTTTATTTAAGGTGGTTTCTGTTTGTAAATGACTAGCAAACCCGGCGAACTCCGTTTCGCCACCAGATGGGTTCGTTGCGTTTACCTGCTTTTCTGTTTATTTTTTTCCTGAATTTTCTTTGCTATAAACCTCACGGAGCCCGAGACCTTTCCAACGAATGCAAAACCGTGGAAATCGGTTCGTGCGTTCTGGAGTTATAGCGTCAGGGAGGAAAACCCGACTTATTTTTATATAGTAGGTTACAAAAAAGGAGGAGGCACATTAAAAAAAAAATACTACGCCATAGCCGTTGTCCCGTTTACGTTTCCCACTCCAATGTCGCACTGGCCTTCCTCTAATACAGGATAAAGTCTTCCTAGTCGGCCAGGACATCTGGCATTCATTATCAGGGGTCCGCAGAACACATTTGCATTGTTAGCAATCTTGGGCTCAGCTTTCTCCGTCTCTCTGTGAATTTTCCATCAAATTCCCGGTACAATGAAACGTTATATCCACTAACGAGGGGTTAATTCCCATAATGCCGTATCTCTCCGCACTTCTGTGTACTTAAAAGCTTGAATTTGTATTTCAGCGGATACCGGTTGGTTTGTTTTTTTTTGTTGTAAATATTTTGCGGCAAGTGGAAAGGGAAATAAAATGTTGTTTTCTTATTTTCTAGCCTTTCTTTTTTTGTGTGTCTTTCTGTTATGTATTATTTGTGCCACTATTTACCAGTGGCGTGCACTAACTTTTACGACAAGGTAGGCAGTAATCCCCAAGGATTGATACCTATGTATAGGTAACTTGTCTTTACGAAATATCCAGAAAAGGACCTATCTACTCACCCATAAAACACAGGATCTTCGTCAGCCTATGTCGTGAGTACAACAAGAAAGGATCTAGCAATAACTCTATTATTAGGTCGGGTAACCAAAATACTAAGGTGTCGTTTTGCCTATATGGTGTGCACGCCACTGCTTTTTACTGTATATAAAATTATAGTGGACGCCACGCGATTCGCGTAGTTTCAGTATCTCATACAAACTATAACACCCTCTATTTAGTGACGCATCCCACAGGATAGGGATAAAACCCTTATATATTGATAAAAATCGTAACCTATGTCTTTTCTCGGGCTCTAAAGATTGTCTGTGCCAAATTTCAGCAAAATCGGTTGAGAGGTTTAAACGGGAAAGCGTAAAAATCAGACAGACAGAGTTACTTTCGCATTTTTAATTGTAATTTATTAGGGCTATACATACACTTCACGCCTGTTCCCCAGAGGGGTAGGCAGGTGCTATAAAATAATAATTATAGCCTTTATTAACCCTTAATCAGACAAGCTTTGGTGTTTTTCTGAAGGATTTTGAACTCTATTGACGTTTGTAATTCTAATTACCGACTCCATCACATAATCCCGGGGGATGTTTATCACAAAATCTAGCTTTTAAGTACAATGTGAAATTATTGTTTACTGTTTAAATAGGTATGTGTCCTGTAGTGTTACATACCTTATGTGATTATTCTGTGATAACTTCTCCGAAATATTTAGATAATTCCAGTGAAGACAATAGGGTTCAAAGTATGTGTTGGTAAAGTGGCAATATACTAATTTATTAAACCTTTAAATTTGTTAAACCTTTGTTCTTATTGTATTATGTCTAGATGCTCCTAAAACAAATGTCCACGTCATTTTATTCCTAGCGTACTATCTGTAAATCCCAAGTCAGTCTAAAAATGGCCTAAGAGTCATACATACATACACTTACATCACGGTAGGCAGAGACTACAGATCTCTATTTGTCACGGTCCTGACATACCCCTTTCACTTCATCTACATTCATACATGACCTCCGGTTTCGAGTGATTTTCACGCCACCTTCGGCCAGGACATCACCAATCTGGTCAATATACGTCTAAGAGTCATGTTGCCAAACGTTCTATCCAAGCCATTAGCGGTGAAATTATTAATGCATTATCCAATCAATTACCAACCCACAGGTGTGCGACACATCTGTTTCACAGCACTTTATGAACAGGATTAATTAAATAAAATATAAATATTTTTACAACAACACACACAGTGCCTTCATCCCATGTTAAGTAGCTAAAGCACTTGTGTTATGGAAATCAGACAACGGAATACATTTACTTATACACTTTTTTCATTTAAATACATACTTATATAAATAAAACACCCAGACACATCCAACAAGTACTTAAAAGCTCATCACCTAAGCACCTGTCAGCGGTGGGAATCGAACCCACGACGCTACGGAGCAGAGGCAGACATGCTGACCACTACACCAACGGGCCCGTCAAACTAAAGCGATTATACTCATACCACCGACCACGTTTGCATTTAGCACTCTCAAACCAGCTATTTACGTTGTGTAACCGCGTGACGTAGCAAAAAAGAAAACGAAAAAAAACCACAACTGAAAACAAACGAAAGTCCGATGGAGGCTCAATCACGTCCCAGATGTTAATCAAATGTTCTGAAAACGAGTAATTTCACCGGCGTACGGCCAAGTGGCGGCTATTCGCGTACGATTTAATAATAAATGTTTACGATTTCACTTCATATGAAACGTCGGCGCAGTTTCGTAGTGGTGACGTCACGAATACGTAGCTATATGCAGAATGTTATAGCAAAATTTTAGCAATGTGAACTCGTTGTGTTTTACTGTCGGATATAAAAAAATGTATGTATACTCTTGATATTTCATATTATTAGCTATTGGTTTTTTTTAGAACTGCATTTTTGAACGGAATTCCACAAGTTAGACCTATCCTAAGGTTGAAACTCGTCATGTCACTAGATTTTATTTTTTTGAAAAAAAAAAAATACGTTTTACGCCTTTTAATCCCAAAGCGGGGTAGGCAGAGGCACTTGCTAAAGCAAATGCCCACGGTTCACCAAGCGTATTTAACCCAACGTGACATTTTTTTGACTTGTCACAATATTGTATCGCAATAAGTGCCTTTTGGCCTTGTTGTTTTTAATGTTTGTAAATAAATAAATAAAACAACTCACATTCGAATCCCTAATGGGGTGAACAGAACTTTGCTCAATAAGTTCTTTACCGTACCGGGTATTTATGTGAAGGAAATTGGAGGCTAAGTCTTTTGGAGAGGCCTATATTCAGCAGTGGGTATTCAATAGCCATGGCATCTGATGATGAAGCGAAGGAATCATTATTTTAATCATTCAGGACAGCAGCGCGGGACTACGTCCCAATAATGAATGGACTGCCAATTAATTAATGTGCAAATAATCAAATATGCAAATCACTTTATTGAAAACATTAATTATTTGCGAATGCCAACAGTCGCTTACATTATAGTAATTTCCAATTAAACATTTAGTAACATGAAAAAGACAATTTACTAGTTCATTATTATTGAGAGAACTTAAAAATAAATTAAGCTTGTTAATGCCCACACAGCACAAGAGATTCTCCTTTTTCCTTGTCCGGTTTGTTCTTTCCAAATTCCTTTCATTTATTTTCGTTCCTTGATCCCGGTTCAATAAAACAATGTTTCTTTTTGTATGAGCATAATGCAACCGTTTATTTATATTATTCTATTGACCAAACGATAGCGTCATTTGGAAACCCTTTGGCGCCATCTATTGGCGACTTCCGAATATACAAAATATTTTTTACTGTACACATATCGTACTTGCGAAAGTTTGAAGGAAGATACAACATCTTCCTTCAAACTTTTGACCAAGATTGAAAAGGGCATGCTTCGGTGATTTGGGCATATGGAGAGAATGGATGAAAGTCGATTGACGAAAGAGATTTATATGGGTGATGTAATGGGCCGGGTGAGTAGAGGTCGCCCCCAGAAGGACATATACAGACCAGATTGGTGATGTCCTGGCGGAAGGTGGCGTGAAAAGTACTCGAAACCGGAGGTCATGTATGAAAAGATGTATGAATGTAGATGAAGCGAAAAGGGGTATGTCAGGACCGTGACAAATGGAGATCTGTAGTCTCTGCCTACCCCTCTGGGAGACAAGCGTGAAGTGTATGTATGTATGTACATATCGTACTGTACACATATCTTGTATTGTAATCGAAAGTATGACGATTGTTTTCTAAATACAGTCTTGTAGAAAGTATTTTCTGCAAATGTGAATTAGAGTTACGTGAATAGGTGACTGCGCCCGCGCTGCACGCTTTCTTACACCCGATGCTGATGACGATTTGATCTAATTATGCGATTGAATGAAAGTTGTGCCCTGCTCGGTGGTTGCGGTCACGTGTATGTGTTTATGCACTTGTTTATTCCTTGCACACGTACTATGGGGAATTTTCAGGGCCCCTGTTTCTCTTACGTTATGACAGATGGCGCTAGTTGTATTAGGGGGACAAATGTCAACGAAATTACTAACTTCAAGCAGTCCGTATTGAAGGTAGCAGTAAATTGTTTTATTGTTTGTCTACATGTTAAAAAAGTGTCTTAAGTCTAAATAACTCATCCAAATAATGAACAACGCACTAAAGTATAACTGGCAGAAGCCCCCCTGGATATCTACTAGCGACATCTAGATAAGAAACTTATGGAGTTTGAAAATTCCCTATTGTCGTTATCATCAGTCACATGATGTCCCATGCGATCGTTTGCATGGAAATGCCAATGATCGCCACGCTTGGCAGGCGGGTTGGCGATCGCAGTGGTGTTGTGGTTTAACTCTACCTAATTCCCCATGCCTGTATCAATGACTTATCACCACATTTTGGATAAATTATGAATGAATTCAGTTTTTGTAAAATATGTTCTTGATTGTAAATGAATGTACTTGATCCTTATATAGACACTTTTGATGTGTGTAGTATAAAACAAAGTCGCCTCTCGCTGTCTGTCCCTATGTATGCTTAGATCGTTAAAACTACGCAACGGATTTCCATGCGGTTTTCTTCTGTAGATAGGGTGATTTTTGAGGAAGGTTTACAGGTACAGTACTTGCTTATAATATCATTAACACTGTTAATAATGTATATTGGCAAAACAACGTTTGCCGAATCAGCTAGTAGATAATACAGTCCAGTAACACTTACTATCAGCATTGCAGTCGTACGTAGCCGGGACGGGCTGCTAGTAATTCACAATAATAAAATAAGAACGCACCGTCAGAAGGACGTAAAAGCTAGAAAAGTTTCCACTTAACAGTGGCGTGCACTGGCTTTTACGACAAGGTAGGCAGTAATCCCAAGAATTGACACCTAAATATACACATACCATATCTACTCACCCACAACACCAGGACCTTTGTTAGCCTATTTCGTGAGTACCACAAAAAAAGATCTAGCAATAACTCTATTAGGTCGGGTAGCCAAAATACTAAGGTAGGCAGTGTCTTTTTGCTTATACGGTGTGCACGCCACTGCCACTTAAAATGGCAGCACTTTAATCCGGTCCAATGACGTTTCGGTGCCGGGAATATTTGTAGTGGTCGCGTTTCTATGCACCCTTACACATAGCGTTCTTTCCAGAGTATCATCCCGGCCTTCTTTCTTGGTTGTGCAGTCTGCGCTTATTTGATGCCGTCAGCGCTAAAGTAACCTAACCCTACCCAATTAGTGTGAAGATATAGAGATTTTAGAATAATGAGTTTGACTTATGTGTGTAGATACTTTATGGAAGCTTTATTATTTTCCAAATGTTTATTTTTTGTAATTGAAATTGTAGATGCTTTAAAATTAATGATTTTTTTTTAACATGTTTTTAGTAAATTTACGAAGTGTTTAAGTGGGAATATTAAAAACTGTGGCTTAGTCCACTATACATCTTGAATTCGAACATAAAAAACGACCCGACAAGACGCACTGCGTATTTAACTCTTTCTCGGGCAGTAAACGCCTATGGGCGTCATAACAATTAAACACCTATTGTGTCTATTTTACTGTCCGTCAGTGTGTTAAATGAGATCTAAGAGGCAGTCATCCGATGGGTATCTACACGCTACTAGGCCGTATTGCTTTACTTTTACGTTAGGATGCGGTCACCTAAATCAGCTGGGCTTCATGTTACCACTATAAATATAACATCACAATAAAGTCTCTTACTAAACATTCAGTGAATAGAATTGTCATAAATTCTCTAACTTGCAAGGGAAGCCACGACGCGTTAGATTGCACAGACTTCCCCTTACCTAGGTGACCTAGTAAATTTTACCTAGGTGAATTCTAGTGCGAGGAACCTAGGATGACAATTTGTTAGGTTGTTAGATTCAATTGTCGTCTAGAAAATGTAATTAGGTCGGAACCCGACCTCAGTTTTATTCGTCCAATTTACAGACCTACGTATGTTCTTGTTTTTGGTCGAAAAGCGTACTGTTTTGCATTTCCAATTGCGGTCTTGGTTTTCGACCTTTCCGCCGAATTTCTATAGAAAAAAAAAAATAAATACACTTCACGCATTTAATCCCAAAGAGGGGTAGGCAGAGGCACTTGTTAAAGCAAGTACCCACGGTTCACCAAGCGTACAGCTTCACACCTTGTGGTGTGAAGAACATGAAGATGATTGAACATTTATTGCACCTCTATACACAGAAGGTGCAATAAATCTTGCATTCACAAAAAAAACATGTTTCGTGGGGGTTGGCAGAGGTAATGAATATCCATTTGCAACGAGTCCGACACACCTCCGTAATCTTTGTTGCGTGTTAACGATAATAAAATTTGCGGTATGAAAAAGTATATTTATTTGATCGACGTTCCATTGTGATTTTATTTATCTATCTTCTATATAAATAAAAATGAATCTCCGAAGTTTGTAATGTACATAACATTCGAACGACCGAAATAAATCTGATAGTTCTTCTTTAATTGTCCAGATTTATGTGTATAGAAACAATGGAATAGTTGATTCCCATAAAGTTCTTTAGTTCTTTCGTAAATCGACTTTCGTGCATTCTCTATATATACCCAAACCACCAAAGCAAGGCCTTTTCAACGTATTTCAATGAAACTTTACAATGATTAAGCTTGCACATAGGTATAACACGTAGACAATATTTTATCCCGAAATTCCCACGGGAACAGGATAAACTGCGGGTAACACTGCAGTGGTATATTTAGTCTTTTCTTAATACAGTTTTCGTGACATTTTCTTGTACAAATTTCGCGTTTGTACAAAGTTTGAAGGGTGTTAGGTAACCTAAATGCGTGTAATTGAAAAACTTTCTTATAATTAGTTTTGTTTCTGTCTAACTGTTGTTTACTTTTCATGTAGAAACTTCGTCTCTGCTTTGGTATTCAATATTACTATGGTACTTGGTATCTAATAAACAAGTGTGCTCCATCGTAGACCACATCGCTGCTTCACATCACGCAGGATGGTGGGTTAGTGTAATAGTCAGTATGTCTGCCTCTATTCCGTAGGGTCGTGGGTTCGATTCCCACCGCTGACAGGTACTTAGGTCATTTCATTTCATTTCATTGGGTTCAATGGGTTCGATTCCCACCGCTGACAGGTACTTAGTTCATAATCATCATCATCAGCCACATAATGTCCACTGCTGGACGAGAGCCTCCTCCAATGAGATCCCTCATTTAGGGTGAAATGCCAGTAATCGCCACGCTTGGCAAGCGGGTTGGCGATCGCAGTGGTTATATTGCGGTATAAAGGAATATTTTGGTTTTCGCTTGGGAAAATCATTTTTTTCCGGGATAAAAAGTTCCCTATTATTTAAACCGGACTTCTAACTAAGCGTTTTATAATTTTCAAAGCAATCGGTTCAGTAGTTACGGCGTGAAAGCGGAACAAACAAACAAACAAACTCACTTTCCCATTTATAATATTAGTAAGATAATAAAATTTCCATGTCACAATGTTAGTTATCGTACTCCTACGAAACGGCTTTACTGATTTTCACCAAATTCTATATGCGTACTCAGTAGGTCTGAGAATCGGCTACTATCTATTTTTTATGCATCTACCAGTTGAATTTCTCCCAATACACGGGGTACAAAGGCAACTTATTATGGCATTGCCGGTACAGCTAGTATTAGTATAGATTGTTCTTGCTGTGCGCAAGAGTCAGCGTAAGGGCGTATACAGAAAGAAAGCTGGTAACCGGTGCCGTTCGGTAAATCCTTAGAAATAAAGTCGGCGCTGGTAGCCGGCGCAGACAATATTCAATACAATGTCCCGATAAGCGCTGGTTACCAGCTTTCTTTCTGTATACGCCCTTAGATGAGTGGTATAAGGCTGTGTGTTTTTATTGTGAAGTT
>SJJU01008348.1:0-14353 GCA_012932125.1 Conopomorpha cramerella | reverse complement strand
AACCATGTAACAAGGAAAGTTATGAGTGTGAATGTGGAAGGATACAAGGGACGAGGGAGACCAAAGAAGGTATGGATTGACTGTGAAAAATGACATGTGCGTGAAAAGTGTAACTGCAGAGATGACGAATGACAGAGATGAATTGCGTATGGAAACGTGTTGCGCCGACCACACCTAGTTTGGGATAAGGGCAGGAAAATGATGATGATGTTAAATATTATAGCTGTAAGTGAGCCAGCTAAGTGTTGCCAGGATCGCCAGACATTGCACAAAGGCATACCAAGACTTGTGTTTTTTATTTTTAAATATCTCTCATTCGCGGGGAGAGCTGGCTGAGTAAAATACTTTTTTTAAGGACTATAATATAGTCAAAAAGAAAGTCGTGAAGTATTGTTGTCTTGTATGCAATATTATTATGCCCATGTGCAGCAGTGGACAAGTGTACGCTGATGATGATGATGATGCAGTATTACTATTTTCAGAATTATGTAATTTATTATAGTTTATGACCCGGAATTTTTGCTCTCAAGTGTATAATTTACTTGTAGTTTGCGTTCTAAAGCTATACTATTATTATTTTCGTATATTTTACAGCGTTATGTACCTATATGTATACGCGTTGATATTTTAATGTTTACGCTGCGGTTCATATACATATGTATATATGTCTCTCTCTTACTAGCGCACATTACTTTCACGCACCGATGACCGCTGATTTTAAAAACTTTCAGACGAAACTGCTCACTGGAATTTCGACTTTATTGTGAAGTTTTACGTCGTTCTAGTCTCGTGGGGGGGGGGGGGGGTCGTTCTAGTCTCGTGGGGGGGGGGGGGGGGGGGGGTCAACTGCTACTTGACCTGTACGTACTCTAAGTCGTTGCAACAGTGTCGAAATTACAATGGCAACTGTTTAATCGTGTTTACGTTGGCCGGGGGTGCACGTATAGCGTGATGATAAAATAGTAATCAAATTGTAGAGACACATTTTGTTGTCTATGAATGCGGCTCTTTAGGAGTTACGGCGACGTTATGTCTCCTACGAGCCTCTCGTTGGAGACATAACGCAGGCTCTCGCTGTGTGACAAGGACAGCGCTAGACGAGTGGTATAACGCCTTCACTGTCACACAGTGTAAATAATTTTATTTTAAGGTCTTATGGTACGTGGTCGGGGGGGTATTGATGGACAACATTTAAGTGACTACTGAAACAATAATCATGTTGTTTTACATTAATACGCATACGTCACGGGCACAGTTCCCGGACACCCGCTGTACACCTGCCCCTCTAGCACGCGCATCAAGAAAGACATGACATAGAACAAATACGCGGTCTGATTGGCTGTTATGTCACGCTTCCTGCGACTCAGCTTGTTTCAACAAATCACAGCGCGTTCTATGTCTTGTCACTAATTTCTTGGAACGCTGTGCTAGGGGGGCTGCTGTCCTACTCGATTTTATTTTGTTATGGGAGACCTAGTTAGTGATAGTAACTCTTTCCTACTGTCCAATGCTTATAGTGTTTTATAGTACACTAGCTGTACCCCGCAATCGTTCACCAACAGCCACATGACATCCATTGCTGACGAGGGCCTCTCCTAATGATTTCTATGGTCTAGGTTTACCACAGCGGTATCACACTGGTATATCTGCTAGCTTTCTATCATCATCAGCCCTATGACGTCCACTGCTGGACGAGGACCTCCCCCAATGATTTCCGTGACTATTTGGGGGGAAATGTCAATAACCGCCACGCTTGGCAGGCGGGTTGGCGATCGCAGTGGCGTCGTGGTTGAACTCGCAGGGAGCGCTGCTGCCCTTCCTCCGGAGAGTTCCCTCCGTCGCCTATTACGACTCCCACGGTGGGAAAAGTTGGGCTGTGAGGTGGTGACACAGTTGTGTATTCTGTTCGCCGTCACGCCATACGTCGTTGTGAAACAATGGGGAATTTGCTTTGACGTTTCTCTGACAGATTTTCGGGAAGAGAACTGTCATTACCGTCAAACTTTGGAAAGTATGACAGTGATGACAGTTCTCAATGTCAAAGAAAATTGCCCATTGAACTTAAAACTTGAGCACCCAAACTAGGACGCCCTGTACTTACATCAACATACTTCCTTATCCGGTATGCTGTATAGTGAATTGCACATTGCACCCACGTATTTGAAGACGTAACTAATCTAGACTGCACCAACCAATGCCCTGTAAGATTAGTGAGCTAACTCGTAATAAGCGAGCAGTTAAGTTGGATTTGTTCTCACGCCTGCACTCTGTTTTATGTTTCATAAAGTTGCATATTACGTCCTACATGACAGCACAGCGGCGGCGATAGAAAGTATTTTTCTTTTTAATTTTTTAACCGACTTCAATTAATACGAAGAAGTTCTAAATTCGTCGGTTTCTTTTTTTATGTTTGTTACAACAAAACTTTTGACTGTGTGAACATATTTGGATGTTTATTTTTTACTTGAAAGCTGGTGACTCCCGTTTGGTCCCATTTAAATATGGTCCAGCTCCGACAGTTGCTTCCACGAGAAAACAACAATTGTGACAAATTTTAATTCCTCGAAATTTCAGTTGACAGGTGACATTTTTTTGTTGTCATATTATGAAAATTGCTATTTTTTAAACTTTTTTGTCATCCTGATAGCCCTTACATATTGCCACTTGTTTTAAACAACTCAACCTTCTCGTATAATTCTAATCCTAAGCCTGAAATATACGCTTTTAAGCGCTTTGTGCATTAACCTTCATGCTTTACCTTGTCACTACTCAATCTTGGTATGCCTTTGTACAGTGTCTGGCGATCCTGGCAACATTTCTGGCTCACTTACCTACCTACAGCTGTAGTATTTAACATGTTGAAACATTATGATTTACCCTAAATCAGTGGCGTGCACTGGCTTTTACGACAAGGTAGGCAGTAATTCCCAAGGATTGGCACCTGTGTATAGCTAACTTGTCTTTACGAAACCTACCTATCTACTCACCTACAAAACACAGGGCTTATGTCGTAAGTACAACAAAAAAGGATCTAGCAATAATTCTATTATTAGGTCGGATAACCAAAATACTAAGGTAGGCATCGTCTTTTTGCCTATATGGTGCGCACGCCACTGCCCTAAATTGATGTAACGTTGGCTAAGAATCTTCCCTTTCATTTCTTTGGCTAAGAAATTAAATAAATATTTCACAACGACACACACATTACCTTCATCTCGTGTTAAGTAGCAAAAGCACTTGTGTTATGGAATTCAGACTTAAATACATATTTATATTAATAAAACATCCAGACACATCCAACAAGCCACAATATAACAACTAGCTTCCTTACCTATTGAAGTTTTAGTGACACCGAAAGAAGTATCGTCCAAACTGATTACCACTTTCTTGACTGTCCGTAGCTTTGGAGCAAGCTAGTGGACGCACCGTGGTTTCGTTCGCGCAGTTTCTGTGACTTATTCCGAATATCTACCCCAGAAAATCCAGCTCAGGGTGAATAGTGTGAAAACACGTGTTCAAGAATCCACTTCGTCATATAAATTATATTTTCAATGGGGTATTTTCTTTGACGATTTTCTGACAGGGCGGAGAACTGTCATTACTGTCAAACTTTGTTTGGAAAGTATGACAGTAATGACAGTTCTCGCTCGAACATCTGTCAGAAAAACGCCAATGAAAATTCCCCATTCTGTGGCACTTTTGCATTTATAATATTAGTATAGATTATACTTCGATATTGGAATTTCTTCTGGGGAGTAAGACTAAGTAGAGGGAATGCAAAGATCAGAGAAAGTCTAGATTCATCTCTATACTTTTTTTTCGTCATCGATACATAAGCCTGCCAGGGGCTCTCAGTTAAGTTGTTAACACATATACTGGAAGCAGTAACACGGGTTGTTCGAGGTGTGATGACATTGAACTGGCACGGAACCGGAAACAATAGCTAGCAATTATTGTTGGTACGGTTAGTTATAATTCTGCATACTAGGTACGTAATTGATAAAGTACGCATTTTAATATTATCGGAAGCAGGGCCAATTTTATAACGAGTGCCAGTGTAAACACGGCTCAGACTTTGCCGTAAGTATGTTGTGTTTCTGTCCTTTTCCGTTACGTGCTAAAGATAGAGAGACAAACGTAGTTGTCATTTGGTTTCTAAGTAAAAGTTCTCCGCGTAAATAATTACATAACATTTTGCTATACATGTGATGCAACAAAAAATCTTTATGTACGCATCTTATAATTGATAAAATGACTGAGATATTTATCATTCCAGTTATACTAGTTCAGTGTGTGCTTACCTTTATACTTTACGACTGATAGTGTGCTGTGTTTGAATCTTATTTTTTTATTACAAAATATTTTTTTTTTGTTCTAAATACTACAAAGCAAATGTCCAGCCGAAAATCAATACAGAGCCTTCAAAACCACATACGGCATAGAGAACTCAAGAACAATGCTATAAATAAGAATAAAAGTTTTTTTTTTCACCATGGTAGGGTCAATGACCGGAGCGTTGAAGTATGGTGCTTTGCTGTCTAGCCTGTGTAAGCGGGCGTCTAGTCCCATCGCGGCGTACTATGTCGCGGGGCTGAGCTACGTTGCGTAACTATTTACGCCTAAGAACGTATCACGCCGACTTCCGCGCTGTATAACTCAACTTGTCAAGCAGTATACGTGTACGGAGACCATCATAAGCTGATCCATTCGCTAGTTGCGTTCGCAAGCCGGCCGAGTGTCTAGTGTGTGCCACGTTAATATTGTATTTCCTTATTTAGGTAGTTAGGAAACGACGTGGATGTCACAGAGTTAATCGACATTTTTACCGATAGTATTAAGTGGTTGAGTGAATGTATGTGCCAGGTGTGGTCTTCCCGTTAAAATAACTGACCTTCCTCTCTATGTTGTCGCAGTGATTGTTTGCGATATTAAACGTGAATGGCCTTTGATAATTATTATTAACTGCGGGTATTTTTTTTTTCCTCCGTTTGTCCCTTGTTCATTCATTAACGTCGCTCACTTCTTTTGTAGTTCGCATTTTGCTCCAGCGATAGAAACAGCTGTTTAGGTAAAGGTTAAACATCAATGGCTAAGTGTAATATTTAAGGTTATCCCGTATCCGTGGTAAATTCTGAATAAAATATAGCCAGTATGTTGTTCCGAGGTATAAACTATATTATTGTAAAGTTTAATTGAAATCCGTTCAGACGTTTAAGCGCGAAAGAGCAACAAACTTCTAAACTTGAGTATGAATTTCCTGCGCAGTATAGTTTGGAGGTCTTAGGAGGCCACGGGTAAATAGGTACCTAACGAACAAGTGTGCTCCATGTTAGACCACAGCGCTGCTTAACATCAGGCGTGATGATGGTTAAACGCTTGTTCACTTGTTTAAAAAAAAAACTTTCGCCTCTATAACTTTAGTATGACGTCATTTAGGCGAGAAACGAACCCATCACGCCCTTTGTTCGTGTGATAGAAACCATACTGTCGAAATTCATCGATTTAATGCGGGTGCATCCCACTACAACACCCATATTTGCAGTAATCATTCTGGGACAAGTGTGTGTACCTCAAAACTCTAACACTATACCCACTGACTTAAAAAAAAAAAAACGCCCACATTGTGGTTATTGTTGTGGGAAAAGAAGCGCCACTTTGCCCATCAATGGTTATTCGCATCTCATTAATGCTTTACAAACCATAGGAACAGTGAAATATTAGTTCTGTAAAAAATACTTAAGATACGTGATTTTATTCTCTAAGTACTACTGCGATTCATGATTTTGACGATGGAAAAAAACAGATTGTTTACTTTTTTTAAAACAAATTTTCAATGAGGAAAAAAAAAATCCAACAAAAGAGCGCGCGTCTGATGCGACGAACGATTATAGAATAAAAAACGTTGCATCTTTTTTTATTTCCCACTAACTTGACAGATTGATTTTTTTGTTAGATTTTTTTCCACATTGCACAAGCACGATTCATACAGGTTACTTTCATGTTTGCAAGTCGCAATGTTATACTATAGCATACCTATCGATTTACTCAATTTCGTCTGTGAACTAGCTTAACCTTTTAGTTATTTGGTTCTCACACAGTGTCGGCATTCCGCGCGGTCCTTTCTCTCAGTTATCAGATCGCGTCACTCGCTGTGCGGACGGTCTATTCACCTACGCCAACTTTGACACGGACCGTTGTACGCGGGAATGTGTTATTGTGGCTCAGCTCAGTTCGTTGTACACTTGTGTTTACATTAGTCTGTCCCGAATATGGTACTCTTGCGGTGTGACGTCACATCTCAGTCGGCGTAGACGCGTGTGTTATTTACCTACGGCCACAATGTAGGTGATTGCGTTTGTTTTTTTAACTGGTAGGTTATTGTTTTTTTTTTTTTAATTTTTGTTGCACATTTTTAACATCAATTACGTATTATAAACCTATTTGTTAGTGGTAAATAAAATTAAATGCGAAATGTTTCTTGAAATAGATTAATTTAATATTCCTCGACATTTAACTCCCAACTAGGCCACACTGTTTTCAGGGCTGCATTTTGTCCCTAGTTCCCGTCTTGCTGTAGCCTGGCTAGTTAGTCCCATAGTCCTTAATGCGCTTACAAATTGTTTATAATAAAAAATATGTGACATCAAAAAAAAAACTGCACTATAAAAAAGTACACACTTTACACACTATTTGCACTCGTCACAGTAATCATGATACAAAAGAAAGCTTCAAGAACACAATACTTATTTTTTTTAAACACAATGATACCAAGTATCACAAAACGTCTGGTTCGCGACGGCGCGCTCTACATTTTATTCCACAGCAAGAATTGGGGCAAGTGATTATTATCAGCCGGTAGGTGTATGTATGCATGTACGTAGGTAAATTCGGTATAATATAATGTATGATAACTCCTGAGCTTTGGACGTCACGGACTGTCACAGATCCCGCTAATATAAAAAGTATAATAGTAAGAGTATAAAGAGGAAATAGATACACATCAAAAGTGTCTAGGGATCAAGTACATTTTAGAAGATTGCAATCAAGAATATATTTTACAAAAACTGAATTCATTCATAATTTATTCAAAATGTGGTGATAAGTCATTGATATGGGGAATTGGGTAGGAGACCAATCCAGAAGATTAGATTTGATTTAAATAAATTAGATTTTTTTTAGAGCTAAAAATGTTCTTGATGTCGTTTTCCAGTTGTGTTGTCGTTTTTGTATGTAAACCGATCGACGGGACCGATTAGAAAAAAATGTAATACCGTTAGAAAGCCGTGTGGTGACGGCGAATAGAATACATGTGTCACCACCCGAGCCCCACTTTTCCCTTCGTAGGGATCGTAAGAGGCGACCGAGGACTCTCCAGAGGACGGGCAGCAGCGCTCTCTGTGAGTCTAACCACAACACCGCTGGGATCGCCAACGCGCCTGCCAAGCGTGGCGGTTATTGACATTTCCCCCACAAATGGTCACGGAAATCATTGGGAGAGGCCCTCGTCCAGCAGTGGACGTCATAGGGCTGATGATGATAGAAATCTAGCAGATATACCTGTGTGATTTTGTCTCGAATTTCCCACGGCAAGGAAATAAAATGTGGGTGATATCGCTGTGGTTAACCTAGTATTGTATGTAAATGTTTTGTATATTTTCATAAAAAATTTGAAAAATATTGGTATCTTACTTTTCATTACTATATACTATAATTTTGACGTAGATAGGGATGATGGAATTTTTTTCACGCAAAAAATGTGTACTGAACCGTAACTTTGTCGTATTGTTTGATTTGCTAGCGTTTTATACTACATAATAATATTTACTTGAAACAATCTACAATTTAAGATATTTTTTTGGCTGAATCCAAAACGATAAGAAGGTTTAATCGCCTTTCAAGAGTTTTCAGAATACAATGTTATATTAAATGACACTGTTTTTTATTCTCTATTGAAATGAGATTGCACAAAGACACACACACACATATATACGGGCGTCCATTACTGTTTACTAGTTTGGCTCATTATATGAGCGCGGGTAGGTAGAAGCAAATCGATCCGATTCATAGATACAAATGATAGATAATTTCCACACACGATATTGTCGCGTATTCAGTGTGTTTGATAAGTTGAAGTACGTAATTCGCGACAATTTTTTTATCTTTTACTCGGTGTTTTGTTGTTTACTTTGCTTTAAAGAAGTTATTATCCATATGCCTATATCTATACTAATATTATAAAGTGAAAATATGGATGCATGTTTGTAACGAGTAAACTCGAAAACTACTGGACGGATTCCATTATGAGAATGCTACGTTATCCCTCAGTAACATAGGGTACATTATGTCCCGAAACTTACACGGGAACGGAAAAAAAAAACGCTAGTAACACCGCGTGGTACAGCTAGTATGGTATATCTTATATATAAAAATGCATTGCTGTTCGTTAGTCTCGTTAAAACTAGAGAACGACTGGACCAATTTGACTATTTTTGGTCTTGAATTATTCGCGGAAGTCCAGGGAAGGTTTAAAAGGTGTTTTTCATCAAATAAACGAGGTACAAAGGCGACCTCCTATGGCAAAACAAATGTTTGCCGAGACAGCTAGTATTATATATAAAAATTAATTTCTGTTCGTTAGTCTCGCCAAAACTCGGAAACGGCTGCGCCGATTTGGCAAATTTTGGTCTGGAATTATTATTAAAAGGTTTAAAACGGGAATAAATATACATTTTTCCCTATTCGCTGTATTTCTTCCAGTACAAGTAGTACAAGATACTTCCTGTGTCACTGAAACATCAATAAGGTACAGTTGTTACAAGTAAAAATAATCCTTGATGTCTAATAACGACATTAATATGAGTTTCAACTTAAAGGTTGTGTACTAGATTCTTAGCTGACTGTACATTGTAGTATAACTTACGTATATACTTACGTCTGTCTTTTGCACACAACAAGAAAATGACGAAGTATAGAAAAGGATAAAGTTAGTTAATACTTCACGCCTTCTTCTTCATTTGCTAAGCAAATGCCCACGGCACACCAAGCGCATTTAACCCAACGTGACAGGAGGTGAGCCCATCGCCGTTATAGGGTTCACACACCTTGTGGTGTACGGGTTTCATTACGATGTTGTCTATCGCCGTATGTGCGTTGCGTAGCGTACATAGGCTCTGAAAAAGAGTCCCATTGGCACACGTCCTGCAGCCGGTCTCGAACCCCGCGACCTCTCGATCACAAGTCAACTATCCGACCAACTGGATCACAGACGCTCTTAAAAAAATGGATAAAATATAAGACATTAAACGACTCGCATTATAATCGAATAAAAATAAGTGGTTATAAATGCAACGATTCGAATGAGATAATGTGTGTGTGATTCAGAAATTCCACAATCTTTAACGCGAGGGAAACGACTGTGTTTTTTTTTCTGTCGCAGTAAAATAAATGTCCCCTATCAATGTATTCAAAAACACAATTGTATTCAATAACTGCGTTTAACTTGACAAAGAATAACGCGCAGAAACGCGGGCGAAAGTCCACCGCGAATAATAATTATTGTCAATAGTCATCGAGCATTTGTATACATAAATCAACGTATTTATTTTTGCATTTTTTCCCGACGATCGTTTTTACAAAGTACTTGTATGGCGTTCGCCTTGTCTCCTGTTAGTTTTTTAGCAAGTAGTGGCCCTCCGCGATTTTATTCGCGTAGTTTCCAGTATTTCGTACCTACACACTGTAACACCCTCCCTCTACACTGCGTGTAAAAGGACATCGAGCAATGGATAGAGATATCACGATTATTTTTGCTTTCGTCTCAGTGAAGAGACTACCGATTTGGACGACTGGCCAGAACACCTGCCTGGCTCGGACAAGGGTCGCGGGTTCGATTGTTGCAATCCCCCCCCTAATATTTCAAAACATGGTGAACAAAACGTCCTAAATGATATCCCGTGAGAGTAAAGGCTAAAGTTTCTGAGTGTATTTTTATACATTTCTTGGGCGCACAAAACGCAACAAAATAGAATAATAATTACATCAGTAGTATTAATTTATTCGAAGGTATTAACAGGTAAATCGTATTCTAAGCTATGTGTACACAGAAACATAATACAATGACTGTATTACATTATATTACACCAATGTATACTTTTTCACATAAAATGTAAAAATAAAACACTCATAACTCAAACCGAAGATAAACTACACACGTATTCTGTAAAATTATCTAATATTCTTACTGCAGAACCTCGTAAATTAATTCGAAAACAGCACCATATATTAATTTTGTTGCTATGCCAGAATTTGCCTATCGCAGTGGCCGGAGAAAACGTAACTATGAATGGTCCTAAGTAACATAAGAATCTATTTGTACTACGATGATGTTTCACAGCGATGAAGATGGAAGACGAACACGTTGTGCCCACGGCATCTGGAGCGGGGTAAAGGGCAAGGCGAAGTTGAGTGCCTAGCGTAATTAAGCTGGACTTACCTTCCTAAGCAATAAAAGGAAACGCCGTTTCACCTTGTATAACAGTGCATTTGTATAACCGAGCGTGTCCAATGTACGTTGGTTCAACGCCTACGCTAGTTCCGTAGATGGCCACCGGCGATATCTTTTTCGGTTTTTTGAACAAAACAATTTCTATAAAACTCTTGTATGTCGGTGTAATAGTTGTGTTGTGATGAATAGATAACCATGAAGCGACAGACATGTTTGAAGAGATTGATTATTGTGAAGGTGGAGAGAGAGAGAGGGTCGTTGCACAAGGAAAACGATTGTCCGGCTAAGCATATTTTGATAAATTCATCCGGTTACCAATGTTGACGGGAATCTTAACAGAGATATATAATTTAAAAGCAAACACGATAAAAAAGCGTTATACCGTTTACTAGTTCGAAATTAAGTTAAATTGTTTTGAAACAGGCACCCATTACATTATGCCTTGTGTAATTCACTCACAACTGACCCGAACGAAATCGTCTACTTTCAATAGCATTCGTTTCTATTTCTACTTGCATAGTTTCCTTGTATGTCCTATCGTGAACTTTGTGTGTGTGATATCGCAACGATTTGCTGGTTCTTGTGTCGGTTCGCCGATCAAAGCTCCTCGTGTCTGACGCGGCCGCCAAGTCAAGGGAGGATGGACTGTGCACCGCGTGAAATGTCAATAAATTATTCCTCAAGTTCGCTGTGGAACGACCTCCACGCTGGTTCGATGTTGATGTAGTTACTGAAGAGAGGCGTTGTTTTTTTCTCGCTCTTCATACATGGTGCATGTGACTCACGCCTGTTGTGGATATTAAATACAGGTTTGCATAGGAACACAACCTCGCGGGATGCCTAGACTATTACTATGTTTTTGTTTGCGTTCACCACGATTGAAATTCATTGATAAATGTGTTTATTCCCAGAGGTTTTTTTTAGCAGTTTCTTTCTGAAAGAAAGTAATGGTACTAAACGGACAAATGTGTTAGGATTGTAACAAGTTTAGGTCTATTATCTCAGCCTACCCCTCTGAGAGACAGCCGCGAAGATGTGCACGTATGTAGAAGCTATTTGTGTTCATACGAATCTACTCCACTTAGCCCTTATTATCTTTGTTTCTCCTTTTAAAGCGTACAGTGGATAAAATTACACTCATCAATTTCCCCCAACAATAGTGTACCTACGCGGTATGTACGCACGGTGGCCTGTCTACTTAAAATTTACGACGCCATTGTAAATTGAACCGCGCCATTGGTCAGTCTGCACTCATCGGCAGCTCAAATTAAGTTCTAGCTCATGCAAATTTTGTTCTGCTGGAAATGATAGGTGTTTGCAATTCAAAATCGCAACACTCTGTTTTGTCCTTGGTGCACCAGATTCTGTCGTCAATTGTGATGTGTATATTTTCAATATTATCGAAATTGTAAAATAAGCAGATAACAGATTTTTTTTTTACTATTTTTATTAAAAATCCGAGTGTTTCTGTGCTACGACTTATGGATTTGTTTAAAACAAAATTCAGTTTGTTGATGTGCTAATTGTCGACAATGTAGTTTTTTTTAACGGCTCTCTCTAATCACAACACGCACGTTTCTTGACTCTATGCAAATCATTCTTATTAATTCGTGTGTCTGTTACCGAATTTCTCCTTTCGTAGTCATTGACGAACACATTACAGTGACTTGGCGTAGGGTCCTCATCGCGTCACAAGAATACCCGCCTACCTCACCTCCATTTACTTGTATAAAAAGTTTCAACTTTGATGTTGTACGGGAAAGCTAAACTGTGCCGGCCGACTTGATACGTCGTTAGTACAAAAAAAAATAAGAATAAAATAATAAATACACTTCACTCCTTTTAATCCCAAAGCGGGGTAGGCAGAGGCACTTGCTTGCTTGCAAATGCCCACGGTTCACCAAGCGTATTTAACCCAACGTGACAGGGGGTGAGCCCATCGCCGTTATAGGGTTCACACACCTTGTGGTGTGCGGGTTTCATCACGTTGTTGTCCTTCGCCGTACGAGCGTTGCGTTGCGTACATAGGCTCTGAAAAAGAGTCCCATTGGTACACGTCCAGTAGCCGGACTCGAATCCGCGACCTCTCGGTTACAAGTCAAGTATCCGACCAACTGGACCACAGACGCATTAAAAAAAAACAACATTTAATAAAATTATGGATATGGCATGTGACGTAACTCTCTCATCCAATACACGTTTCGGCGTATAACGTTCACGTCTCTTTCACACGTTGGTTGTGCAACGTCTTCTGACCGCAAGACATGGAATATTAATTGTACCACGAATCAATATCGTTATTTACTTATATCGTTGTTGATCTATTGACCTTAGTTACATTTTTAATGTTCACACTTGTATTTGTAATTAGACGTAGTTACACAGGAAGGACTCGAGTTAGCTATACCAGAGTGCTAAGTTAAGACATATCCGTCATATAAAGACATTTTCACAAAAAAATTCACTACAACTTATTTTTATGTACCCCGACTCAATCCACATGTATGGCGGGTCAATAGCGCATCCAACTTTAAAGCTCAATATCTCCGAGGTAACTTTTTGTGGATTGAGTCCTTTCTGTGTAACTACGTGAAATGACTTGCCGGAGTCTGTGTTTCCTGCTCACTACACTCTGAAGGAATTCAAATCGAGGGTAAATAGGTACCTAACGAACAAGTGTGCACCATCGTAGTACCCTGACTCAATCCACATGCATGGCGGGTGAATAGCGCATCCAACTTTAAAGCTCAATATCTCCGAGGTAACTTTTTGTGGACTGAGTCCTTTCTGTGTAACTACGACCATTTGTGGTATAAGTTTCACTAGCTTGTGTAATTACACGCTAACGTTAAATTTGTTTAGTATTGTTATTAAAGTTGTTTGTATACAATTAATTGCACATTAGCTGACCCGGCAAATTTTGTTTTGTCAACATACATTATTAACTGTATTTTATGTAGGTATCATACATATAAACCTTTCTCAAGAATCACTATCTACTAAAGGAAACCGTATCAAAACCTTAGTTTTAAACATCTAAGCATACATAGGGAAAGACAGCGGGAGGAGACTTATTTATTTTATACTGTGTATTGATTTGAAGATAATTAGTCAATAAGTTTTTTTAATGAAACAAGACATTTGATATGATAATTTTGTTGACAAATAATATTGTTTGTTATTTTTTCAATTTACAATACATTTTCCCGGATGGAATTATGATAACTCTAACTTATGATAACTCACTCTCTTCACTTTTATCGGAACAACGATATTCACGTGATAAGTAACTAATCATTATCCCCAACTGCCTTTATGAATGCCCTAAAATCTCTTACGTCAAAGAATGAATACATACTTTTCTCCTTTACATTCTTTTACGAGTAGGGACTTCTTAAATCACCGTGTTTTTTCCCAAACGGACATAGATTACAAACAGAGACAAGCATACAATCAGCGAAAGCAACTGTCAAATGTGACGAGTTGCTTGACCATTTCGTTTTGTCTCATTCACTTATATAATCTCTATGTCTATCTCTAATCACAATAAATGTTTATATTTGATTACAGGCATCGGCAAGCTATCCGGCGAGGACAAACAACTAGCGGACCCGGAGGTGCTGCGGCGGCTCACGTCGTCTGTGTCCTGCGCGCTCGACGAGGCGGCGCGGGCCCTCACGCGGATGCGCAGCGACCAACCGCCGGCGCACCACCGCCACCACCACCAGGACAAGCCGTGAGTGTCACGTGTCTTTGTTTGTTGTAGTGTGCTGTGTACAGATTTTTTTTAATCACTATGAACAAGCGTTTGACCACCATCCTGCCTGATGTTAGCAGCGATGTGGTCTA
>SJJU01008341.1:11759-31543 GCA_012932125.1 Conopomorpha cramerella | reverse complement strand
GTTGTAGCTTTAGGTCTGTCTTGGCTAGTTTTCATATATTCGCAAGTTCTAAACCTATAAGTATTTGTCGAATGTGTCATGAAGTGGTTCTATGATCACTTAGTGCTCTGCCTACCCCGATAGAGCCCTACCATATAGGCGTGATTATATGCTATGTTATATGTTAAGTTAATCCACATACCTACCAAATAAAGACCGGCTGTCGTGAGTTTTGATTAGACTGACAGACTTACTGATTCTTACATCTATAGTTAGGTACAGGCACTAATTAGATATTTATGTCAAGCGTTCATAATAGAATCTAAATCGACCTCCCGGTTGCAAGTCAAGTATCCGACCAACTGGACAACAGACGCTCAATCCCATTGGTACACGTCCAGTCACCGGACTGGAACCCGCGACCTCCCGGTTTTCTTATATTATTTTTTGTATTTCATAGGAACCTTCTCCTGACAATATAGCGCAGCAAAAAATAATAAGAAAGAGAGAGAGCGTTCTCGATTGTTGAGCTTAACAGCGTATTTAGTATACATTTGTTATACTATAGTGAGATTATTATTTAGTTTATTCCGAATTTCGGGACAAAAAAAAAATCTTCACTTCATTTTCCTTAAATGACATCATTTAAGGAAAATGCAGCATTTAAATGGTGCAAGAAGTATCGAAATCCGTCTAGCAGTCATTGAATATTGTGTGCCTGTAGGTACTTTGTATTATATTCATGTAGGAAAAAAAAGCAAATACCACTTTTAATCAATAAAACAGGACGTTTGTACAAATATTACTATTAAGTACATATTTGTCGTTCAGAATGTCACCAGGACACCTACGGTTTGTTTCCTATACAAAATACTACGCACAATACTGTAGCATCATTTTCGTACCCTTATCCCACACTATATGGGGTCGGCGCAACACGTTTCCTTTCGCCAAATACTGTACCTATGCATTTCAGGATAAAACATTAATCTAATAAGCAATAAACACTGTATAAACAGCAACTGCACAAACAGTTACGTAACGCTTCTACGATGAAACATCACAATATAATCTACTCACACATACACACAGCGAGTAGAGTTACACAAAGATAATATTATAGAACTCTCCACTAAGAAGAAATATGGCATATTTAATATAATGATTAGGTGTGCATGAGCGCAAGGTGTAAACTGAATCAGTCAGCATGCTGCTCTGGATATTTTGTTTGGTTAATGTACCTACAGTTGCAAAAAAGTTGACCAGGGCCCGCTATACATGCTGTTACAATTTGTATTACAAACTAAACCTACGCGAGTGAAATCGACGGCTGTCAAAGTGTCAACCAGTCCAGTATACAATAATGGGGAATTTTACTGTCATACTTTCCACACAATGTTTGACAGTAATGACAGCTCTCCGCCCGAAAATCTGTCAGAAAAAACGTCAAAGAAAATTCCCCATTGCTGCACGCGCTATCGGAATAACACCTTAGAGTGTTCATTCACTCATTAATACATACAGAGTGTAAAAGGACCCCGAGAAATTATTGTCTTAGAAACGTTGTTGGGCTCGACAATATGAACAACTTTTACTGTGGCGAGAATGCGGAGTAATGAAAAATAAAAACCATAGTAAATTTGTTCTTATTGTCGAGCCCAACAACGTTTCTAAGACAATTGCTCGGGGTCCTTTTGCACGCAGTATACGGTTATAATTTGCCTCTAAGACCAAACAGTCTCTATTAAGACACATTGAATATTTAATAGTAGGATCCACATGTGTGACTACGTCACACCACACGTGTGTTTATTTACAAAAACTTCACGAGATACAGTTTAAAATGTGTGTGAGCTGGTTTAATGTTAAGACTACGCGACTACCTAACTGGCTGTGGGCACTTGTTGACAAACACATTGAAAATTCGAACATCCATACTTTAATAATGTGCGAAACATTACAATAAAACCAGTTTCTTCAGTATGTAAAATATAATACATAGAAGTGACGTCAGTATTTTTTTTCTTCAAGTCTTAATACACGTGCTACCAATTTAATAATCATACTGTGCACTGTAAATACGGCTGCAATACCTATAGAAAATATTGACAACCTTTTTTTATTTAATGAAGTTAACACAGAATACGATATACCTACTCTTAAAGTTTAATATCAACAGATGACATATACGAAACGATATTAGCGGATGTTAGATTTTGGGTCGTGCATGGAATGTGTAAGGTCGGTTTTAGAGTGAAGTGTGCATTGCTGCGGCAAACTGAGTACGGAATGGGGAGACAGAGGGCGCTCGGCGCGCGCACTCCCGCCGCGGTCGATACTGCGCCAGACTCCCATGTTTAATATCGCGTCACAAATTATCTTCCCTATAAGAAATACTTCTCACAATACAAAAATAAACACAAATTACAAGACGAAAACTTGCACATTATTATTTCAGTACTACTCTGTACTTAGAGCCCAGAGCAGCAGTGTTGCATTTATATTAATGTTGTAGAAACGTACGTATCGTATACAACATTCAGTACTAGATTGTTACTCATTCATGTTTTGGCGCGAATTTGAATACGTCATGTCAAACAAATAAGATCTCTGGCAACACTGCGCACGATAAAACATCGTGGGCAGTTGACTAAGAGTTTTCAAAAATAAATAACGATCGATTGTATACGTATCCAACCGCGATGGTCGGGATGGGAAGTGCGTAGTAGTATTCGGACGTATTTTAAGCATCAGCTGATCGTCAGTACAATCTTATTTTTCTATGCAAGTATGTTAACAATGTAAAAGACATACACCGATCGGTGACGTCCTGACCAGAATGAAGGTCGACGGAAAAGTACTCGAAACCGAAGATTAAGTAACTATGTTGGAAAGGTGAATAAGGGCAGATCTGTAGTATCTGCCTATCCCTCTGCGCGTATGTACATACATATGTATCTAACTACATAAAATATATACGTCACAGGACAAAGTTCCATGGCCTCTAGAAACGGCTGCAGAAACTCTTTGTAAAAAAACATATTAAAACCAATATAGAGAAATCACATAAATTATGTACTTGGCTTGCTCGTTCGCGTTGTAACTGTTTGACCTAACTTCCGGTAGGTACTTTAATAATTAAATGTATCGAGCGGCTTAACTACAAACTTTGACTATACAAAAAAAAAACACCAACTTCACACAGCCGACATGCCGATGTATGAATATTGACCGATAAGACAACTTACGTTCAAATTGTTATCTGTATAAAGATTGATAGATATTAAAGCATACGTGTTTTATGTAAGCACCTGCTATTTACAAGTCATGTTTTGCTCAATAAATTCACATAGTCAAACTTGAAGAACATATTGCCCTATAGGTATCACAATTTAAATGTGTTATGTCTCTCTCAGTGTATTAAAATAAAATATATACATAATAGTTACGCCCGTTTCCCAGAGGGGTAGGCGGAGATCACGGCCCTCCACTTGTTACGAAATAATTAAATCTCTTTCGCCTTTTCCTCATGTACATCAACAGCCACATAACGTACACTGCTCGACGAGGGCCTCCCCCAATGATTTCTGTCATTTGGGGTGAAATGCCAATAATCGCCACGCTTGGCAGGCGGTTTGGCGACCGCAGTGGTGTTGTGGAGAATATCCTCGGTCGCCTCTTACGAAGTTACGAGCCCCATGATGGGAAACGTTGGGCTGGGATGATGATACATGTATTCTATTCACCGAATCTACACGGTTGCTCCCACATCTTCATAAATGCTTGTTGGTTTCGGGTACTGAGTACGTGGACATCCTTAATGACATTGCTAATCTGATCAAGGAATATACCACTAGGACGGCCCCTTCGAAAACAAAATACACAACAAATGGTATTCTTGCTCCATAGCAAAATGTGTTACATGCCAGGCAAGATATTGTGCTGGAAGGCGAGACATAACGATGTCCAGTGTTTCCGTACTGAGATAGATCTTGGAAACTCAAGTTAAGGCTAGTGGGCCATGTCTGACAGTCTGCCAATATTGCACGTACTAGGTCGTACCATGAATTTGTATGTATACATTTACAGAATAAATAAATTATTATATAATAAAATACATTTTCAGAATGTCACAAAATGTATCGAAGTCTGATGCTCCCCCGTTGTACCTACTAACATCATGGATTTCGACCTCATCAACAAAAAAGTAAGATTCGGGATTACATATATTTTTAATGTCGCCAGTTTACACCATTATATGATTTAAAAAAAAATCACGAACTTTTTATTTTTTATTTTGTTCTGTGGCTCTGCAGGGCCATGTTGTGTCCAGTATCACTGTGACCATTGCTGATCTATTGTGATCGCCGCCTAAAGAACTTATTGTTCCTTCACTGTCGAAACGCAACTCGTACAGTAAATCCTCTGAGAGCCGGCCATGACGCACACACATTCCTAAATACAAATATGTATCCGTAGATGGCAACAACTGATTAATAGATAATATACAATGTATACTTTCATTAACAGCATAATTAATCAGTTATGCATAGTTCCGCGAAATAATAGTTTTCGTTCGCGTATAACTATTGCTATTGCCTCGGCTTATGTAGAATTCTCACGAATACAACATGCATAAGACTGGCGATTAAAATCCTAGTCTTAGCTAAACCGTCAATTAAAAGACGCTTGCCAGCAAAATTACGTAATTTTACATAAACACCTGGATCAACCAACCATCATAAGAAACTTCTGTAAAATATTCAACATTGAAATAACTTCAATGGAAACTAACACGCATACCGTTAGCGTTATACGGTATAATAATAAGGAAGTAGTGTCCTACTTACTTGCAAGTTGTGCGGGTGCGTGAGGTGCATCTGCTGTTGCTGGTGCATGTGCAGGTCGGGCGCCCGCGGCCGGTAGCCGTACCCGCGGAAGCGCCAGTCGCCCGCCGCCGCCTGGTGCTGCTCCGCCATGTGCTTCAGCGTCTGCGCCGCCGGGGACAGCTCGCCGCCGTACGGGCCTCGCGCGCCCTCCGACTCCGCCTCCACCCCACATTTCACATTGTCTAAATCAAAGTCGAACGATTCGGACGTCGACAACTCTTGAATCAAATCCTCGAACTTAATGTCTTCGCCGTCTTCCTCCCCCATGAGATCGAGGCCGTTGAACGCGGACGCCCTGTCCCTCTCTAGCGCTGCGGCGCATTCGTCCAAACCGACGAATTCGTCGTCGGCCACTTCAGATTTGCACTCCGTTTTACATTCCCGGTCCGCGTCGAGAGGGGTCGGCGCTCGCTGCTGGGGCGGTGGGGAGTTGGAGCTTTTGACGGCGTTGGCGAGAGCCTTCACCGTCACATTGGTGGATATTTGCTGCGGCTGCGAGTCGGCGGCCGACGTGGTGAACTCCAGCTGTTGTACGATCTCCACGGAGAACTTGGTGAGGGCCTCGGACCCGCCACCCGCGCCTCCGCCGCAGTGCAGCTTCGACGGTGGCTCGTAGTCACCGCTGCATCCGAATTTTTGTTGCTGCAACAAATTACTTAGTTAGAATTCCTAAGTATCAATCACACACAGAAAATTTACCTATCAGCATGAACTTTTGGAAACGAGGCAAGTTTCCAAAAGTTCATGGATCTGGATAGTTTTTCATGTGATTTATAAAATACTAAGGCTCCATTACTTGATTTAAGAGGCGATCTACAAGTGCATTTTTTTCAACAGACAATAATGTGGAACAGTGATGTGAGTGTGGCGATCACACGTGATATAGCAAAAAGTAAATTAATAAAAGAAATCATACGTATGAGAACCACTAACCCCTGGTACTGTATATATACTACACAAGGTGTACGGAGTAGACGCTCCCACACTCAATAAAATCTATCAACAAGGAAATGGTCCCAGTCTGAAGAAATGTCACGTGATCTCCGTCACGTTTTCATCGCAAACATCGACATAATGCTTCAACACACTTTTCTCAAATCAAAAATGTGTTTAAACGGTTTTATTCGGCTTGTCCTTTTCGTTAATTTTTTTACTCCCTCCCTTTAAAAGTAAGCTAACAAAGTTATTATGTTACCTCGGGCAACCGGGAAGAGAAATACTTAACTTACATTCGAGAGCAAACATTCCCGTTCATACACAAAACTTCAATAAATTACACAATTCTGAAAGTAGCAACAGTACTATTAGACTTTATTTTTCAATAGTGTTCATTGTCTTTAAAAAAACTGTTTTTATTACTCAGCTAGCTCTTCTCGAATGCGAGATAAGTAGATGTGTTGTGTAGGTACACAAAATTATGTGTGACCCGGAATTGTTTGTCACGAGTGTATTTAATATTAAGACTGAGCTTGTCGCTTGTCCCCCGTATGTACAAGGTAGTCACCTGAGCAGCTAGTTGAGCATGTAATAGCTGAATAGGATACGACTAATAACTGATTGTTTGTTTAAGTACTGTGTAAGACTTCGTATTCGAAGAAACACATAACAAAAGTAATGGAAACCTTGACCACATGATTTAATTGTGTTTACAAAGGAAGGATTGAAGTGTAAAACGAGGTTGGTAATATTTTATGATTTTCCTTTCTCAGTTAACCTTCTTTAGGTTTATTTTTGCTCAGGCTTCGTTGAGAGATGTGTATGCAAGTAAATGCGGTAGATCTGAGAATAAGCCGTGAACTATTTATTGTGCCGCTCTGACGATAAAACGCGCATCTACTATTTTTACAGTTTTGTATAATGATATATTTGAAAAAAATACATTTTCCCGGGAGTTTCTCAAAGGTGTTTAAAGTAGTTTAAAATTCCTCTTTCACCTGTACTTAATATTTTGCGTAGGCTTCTATAGAGAGGAAGAAAATGGAAAAGTTCTGTTAAGCAAGTAAAGTTCAATCAACTGGTAAAACTAAAAATATGATGTAAGACGTTCTATAATACAGCAAATACAGTGATTCAAACATAAAACACAATCACAAATATTTTGTTCAATTATTAATAATTCTAAAGAAAAAAGAAACCAACAAAATTGGCAGGCTTTTCTCATGGTTGCCATCTTTGGAATTGTACTAAATTTAAATGGGACCAAATGGGAAGCAAGAATTATCCAAATCGGGTCACCCAGTCAAAAACCCTTTAAAAAAATACCGACGAATTGAGAACATCCTCCGTTTTTTTTAAGTCGGTTAAAAAAGTTGTATCACAGTAAATCATTCAAACTATAACATCCTGTATGACCTCGGGTTTATGATCCGGGCCATCTTTTTCTAACTTAGCAAATGATAGCGATTTCAATGGTATATATACTTATTTTCCTGAACCGTGTTTTACTTTTTGTTACAAATATTAGTGTGATCATCAATTTTGTTGTAAATATTGGATAAAAAACGATACATTTAAAAAAGTTTAATATGTCTCAGGCACAAAAACAACTACACTGTTGGAATCGCTATAATTTTCTAAGTTAGAAAATGTTGGTCCGAATCATGACCCCGACCCCCTCCATGGGTTTCCTTGGCGTGGCGAGGGGGCTTAGCACCCGTGTAAACGCGCTACCCGTGGAAACGAAGGGGAACCCACTAAGCCGGCCGGTAAGTTAGGGAGTAGAGGGACCGCTGTCTCGGGCTCGACGTACGGAGCCCGTAGACAAGCGGTCGGGCTGTGTCCCGGTGCGGAAGCGGCCGGACAGGTGCGGAAGGACAGTCGGTATGTCGACCGCCGCTGTCCCTATCCTCCACGGCCGGTCGATGTAGAGAAGTTGTCGGACCCCAGGAGATTGGGGGTTCCAACTCCGGCGGGGCGGTCGGGTTGCGACCGTCCCGTTGCGTTGAGCCCTGCAGTTCCGGGCATTAGAATAAGACTGCAGAACCTCAGTCCTATTCTAATGCCCGGAACTGCCGTAAGAGGCGACTAAAAGGGCGGGGGCCTGCACTGCTGTTTCATAGGCCCACGTGACTTCGGCACCGTCGTCAAACGTCGAGGTGAGCGGGGAGGGCCACAAGTCTCTCCTCTCAGAGGAGAGGACCCGTTTTCCATCTTACAGCGGGCCCTGCGCGGCCGGTGCTCACGGAGCGGATGTTATACTTTTCAGAGTGTTCCGGGGGCGCCGGCTCATCGCGCAGATAAGTCACCAGGGGGTTTTTAGTGGCCACTCCGAAATCCGAAGGGATTCTCCCCCCGATAACAAAAAAAAAAAAGGATATGGTGTCCGTCTCCTGATTTTCAAACAAATCGGTTCAGTCGTTCTTAAAAACAGTATAACTAAGTACTATAACTTAGAGAAGAACCCCTTACATTTAATAGGGCCTTTTTACATGAAAACAAAATCGAAAGTTAGTAAGTACGCTTTTTGCTTTACTTTTTATTCGCATAGCGGTGGTGTTTTTGCTAGTTTAGTTCAGATAATGCCGTTACGCCGGCCACTATCAGGCTTGACCTTGAGCAGGTACGTCCAAGGCGCAATAAGTACGCCTCTTTATCGACAACAGCGATCGACGTCGCATTAAAACGGTCGACGTCGCATTTAAACAATCGTTTATAGTATTACAACATTTTGTGTATTTGACACCCTGTAGCTGGTTACTTGACTATTTATTTACAAACACGTAAGTATAGCTATTTATTTGTTTGCTATGCTTAAAACTTAATAAAAGTAACAATCATTAATACACTTTTAAAAAGCGTCTGTGGTCCAGTTGGCCGGATACTCGACTTCCAATCGGGAGGTCGCGGGTTAGAGTCCGGCTAGTGGACGCGTATTAAACCAATGAGACTCTTTTTCAGAGCCTATGTACGCAACACAAGGCTCGTAAGGTGAAAGACAAAACCGTGATTAAACCCGCACACCACAAGGTGTGTGAACCCTATAACGGCGATGGGCTCACCCCCTGTCACGTTGGGCTAAATACGCTTGGTGAACCGTGGGCATTTGCTTAGCAAGTGACTGCCTGCGGCGCTTTAGAATTCAAAGGCGTGAAGTGTATTTATATTACACGCTTAAAACTTGAGAAAGAATGAACTTCACCAATACTTACCTAATCATTTATTCGGCTGAGTGATAGGCTTTTAATGTTGTTTTGGGACAAAATTATAATATCTTTCTGAAACCTTAAACCGCGTGTCTAGGTAATATAATAAATGGTTAGCGCGACAAATTATTGATTTCATTCAACGCAGTTTGTTAACCGCTTCGATAGTGTTTTATATTAACTATGGAGATATAATAGAAATACACGTATGTAATATGAGCTTAACAACCTGGCTTAATTAGGTACGCGGTTCTAGTCACGTTCATGTCATTAGGTGTCCTAATGAGATCTGTACGCGTTATGGGTAAATAATTCAATATACTAGTATGTAGTACAATAGTAGGTAAATTTGATTCTATGTTTACATTAGTACAGTCGCGTCATAGGTTTCACAAACGTGTAGCAAGTATGATTATATTCTCAACAGTATTGTAGTAGAAGCAATGTGATTACGACATTATATATGTACGTGTAATCATCAAGGTCACAGCGTCATGAAATTGATGTCGCTGCGCCACTTTGTATTTTAATACATACATAACGTAATTGGCCACAAGCCTAGACTCTCACGTACATAGCTAAACGTTAAGATGTCCTCATTCGAAAGGCATTTATTCGCTCTTATTTTGGCCTAGTTCCGGATCAGTCGCGTACAAGCACATGGTGCATAGCGAAAGTCGACGCTCATTGATTATTGGACACTTTTTATTGCTATTACAAAAATATAAAAATGTTGTTGGAGCTACACTAACGTGAGCGCGTTACGTGATGCTGACGCCCGGAAAGCAGAGCAGAATGGTTGTCGCCGGGCGGAGGTCGCGCCAGTGAGCGGCAAGAGACAATGCTCGTTGCGAAATTTGCTAAAAGTTTGCACAACCGACAGCCGCCCGGCGCACTCTAATCTACCTACCGCTACACCGCGACCTCACACTCTCACTCGCCACGGAGCAGACGCAGACCTTCGTACACCGGTCCAATGATACGGACCACATCTACTAGCCAATCTATCGCGTTTGTATTTCAAGGTCCAACTATGCAATATTATTGTATGCAAGTAAGACAACTTGCTATGTGGAATAAATACGATGGCACGCGTACGATTATAATGCCCGGGTGTCGCGGGAGGGAGGAAACAGAGGGTCAACTCAATTGGCGGAGATCTAGCATCCGGGCGCGAGTCTGACGACCGACACGGCAGCACGTGCGTGCCTCCACACTAATTGTGCCATTAAACAAACCCGAGAGTTCATTTTCTTCATCACATTCTTTACAATGTATTACTTACTATCTAGCGTGCGGCTCGTTGGTCGACATGGAAGGTGATACGATAAATCCTACTTAATATTATTATAAATGCAAAAGTTTGGATGGATGTCTGGATGTATGGATGGATGTTTGTCCTTCTTTCACGCAGAAAGTACTGGACGGATTTTAATGAAACTTGGCAGTATTGTAGCTTATAAACTAGAATAACATATAGGCTATAAATTTCGTGGATATATTTTAAATTATTTACGTTTTAGCATAAAAATGGAAAGGGAAATATCGGTAATTTGCGGTATATTCGTGCGTGCGCTGGCTTAACCTGACAATATACGTTAAAACTATGTTCTAAGCAATCATTCAAGATTTTATAAAGTTCTACAAAAAAGCCCGCGATATTATGTACTTATCTTTTACGGTTAATCCACAATAATCATTTTAATGTAAACAAAACATGAAAAAAGAGTTATTTGCGAAGCTGTTTTAGCATAGATAACATAAATCTTTGTCAAATATAATAAGTTATTTAAATAGAATATTTAAAGTAGATTATTATTGCCCTATACAGCATTCGATTTTACCCATTAGTTCCGAAAATATCGCGGATTGAATAAAACGCGTTACGCAAAAAACAGATTGCCGCCGCCGCGCTGCCGCCAGGCGGAATCAGTCTTAATTTCTGCGTATATAAACAGCCGAGTGAATTAATGAGGTCAACTTACAACCAATGCTTAATAGTTCTCTCTTGAATGTCATAAAATAAATGTTCGAATTGTAACCATCATTACTACATTAAAATTTGCATCACGTTCTCTAAGAATATAAATATTGTGTTCATGTGTTCTGTGTTGAAATTGTTTGAAGAAATTTATCACAAACCGTCTTGCGCGAAGACTCGAGAATTTCAACCACCGGAACAACAAACTGGATTTCGGTGCGGTTACGGCACCATAGACCACATACACACAGTGCGGCAGATCATAGAGAAGACTGAAGAATATAATCTGCCCCTGTGTCTATGAGGCTGCCACTGTGTCCGTCCAAGTACAAAATAAGCAGACATGTCAAATAGCATTGCATCGAGGACTGATGTTAGGGGATGTTATTTCCCCGAAATTGTTCACAATTTCAATGGAGCATGTTCAAGACGCTGCATTGGAAAGAACGTGGCAACAACATCAATAGCGAACACATCTCTCACTTGCGATTTGCAGAGGGCATCGTCATTATGGCAGAAATGCTGCAGGACCTTCAACGGATGTTGAATAGTGATAGAATCAAGGTCATGTTCGATGAACATGTACACCTGAACCGATTTCAGTACACGGTCGGTACCGGTCTCGAAGTTGTTCAAAAATAAAAAATAAATACACTTCACGCCTTTAATCCCAAAGAGGGGTAGGCAGAGGCACTTGCTAAAGCAAGTACCCACGGTTCACCAAGCGTATTTAACCCAACGTGACAGGGGTGAGCCCATCGCCGTTATAGGGTTCACACACCTTGTGGTGTGCTGGTTTCATCACGATGTTGTCCTTCACCGTACGAGAGTTGCGTTGCGTACATAGGCTCTGAAAAAGAGTCCCATTGGTACACGTCCAGTAGCCGGACTCGAACCCGGGACCTCGCGGTTACAAGTCAAGTATCCGACCAACTGGACCACAGACGCTCTGTAGTATGTAGGGCTAACATGTTGCTTGTGAGGTATGCTTGAATCAACATCTGATGCTGCCGTGCTGATGATGAAGCTACAGTACTCCTAAACGGTTAGGAGCTGTACTGCAATTGGTCGGTACATACATTCGATGTAGGCCTAACGTGAAATAATATACGTAGGCGGGATGATAAGTAGCTAGCCTACCATATTTTTTCTTCCCCACCTATAAGAAAACTTTTTGCTAATGTACTGTTTCCTTATCGAATAATAAGAAGAAAAAAAAAGTCCCGCCAAAATAGCTTATTTTCTTTTCTACGACACTTTTGAAAATAAGTGTTAGCGACTTGTTACAAAATGGACAAAATTGAAATTAGAGCTGTGATTAAGTACCTGCATTTGAAAGGGTTGAAGGGGGGAGAGATTTTCGACGAATTAAAAGTTGTGTTGGGTGTTAATGCTCCGTCGTATGCAACTCTAAAAAACTGGGTAGCAGAATTCAAACGGGGTCGTAGCAGCGTCGAAGATGAAACTAGACCTGGACGTCCAAAAAGCATTACTACTGCAGACATCATTGAAAAAGTACATGATGTTGTTTTAACTGACCGTAGATTAAAACTGTCTGAAATTGCTGATATTGTAGCCATTTCAAAAGAACGGGTGCATCACATTTTGACGGAAGAGTTGTCAATGAAAAAATTGTCCGCAAGATGGGTGCCGCGTTTGCTTACAGTAGACCAAAAACGTATACGAATGAAAATTTCACAGAAATGTTTGGATCGTTATATGGGAAATAAAGTGGACTTTCTCCGTCGATATATAACTACAGATGAAACATGGGTTCATCAATATACACCGGAGTGAAAAAATCAGTCGAAGCAGTGGATAGAAGCCGGATGTTCAGCACCAAAGAAGGCGAAAGCCATGAAATCGGCTGGAAAGATCATGGCATCAGTTTTTTGGAATGCAAAGGGCATATTATTGGTTGATTTTCTTCCGAGGGATCAAACCATAACTGGAGAATACTATGCTTGCCTATTAGATAAATTAAATGAATGCGTTCCTGAAAAAAGACCCGGATTGGCAAAAAAAAAGATCATCTTTCACCAAGATAATGCTCGTGTTCATACGTGTACCACTGCTATGGCCAAATTTCATGAATTGAAGTATGATTTGCTTCCTCACCCGCCTTATTCGCCTGACTTGGCCCCCTCTGACTTTCATCTGTTCCCAAAGTTAAAATATTTTTTAGCTGGACAAAGATTTCAAAGCAATGAGGAAGTAGTTTCTGCAGTAAATGGCTATTTTGAAGGGCTCGAGGAAAGCCACTATAAAAATGGCATCCAAGCTTTGCAACATCGATGGATGAAATGCATTCAGGTCGCAGGGGACTATATTGAAAAATAAAACTGTTTTTACAACTTTGGTTTGGTTTTTTTATTGTTAGGCTAAGTACTTATCATCCCGCCCTCGTACCATCCAGACTCACGGCGGGCCTTCGCGCGAGAACAAGCAATTTGTCCACACATTTTTCTCATTCGTGATTTGTTTCCTATGCAGTATGGACGACATTGACGAAATTGAAACTGCAGCAGGTTTGGCTCTGTGTGCCATTGCATATTATAACTTTGTTAATGTCGTAACTACAAATAAAGTTCAAAATTAACACAAATAAAAGTCGAGAAATAATATATAAATAGTTAAAGATGACTTTGTTAAAGTATTAAGGGAAGTGTTAAGTTGTAAATATTTCAATAATTACATGCATACATACATACATACACTTCACGCTTATCTCCCAGAGGGGTAGGCAGAGACTACAGATCTCCATTTGTCACGGTCCTGACATATCCCTTTCGCTTCATCTACATTCATACATCTTTTCATACATGACCTCAGGTTTCGAGTACTTTTCACGCCACCTTCGGACAAGACATCACCAATTTGGTCTGTATGTCCTTCTGGGGCGAACTCTACTCACCCGGCCCATTACATCACCCATATGAATCTTTTTCGTCAACCGACTTTCATCCATTCTCTCCATATACCACCGAAGCATGCCCTTTTCAATCTTGGTCACTACGTCTTCCTTCAAACCACAACTTTCTCTTATCACACTATTCCTTATCCTGTCATTCAATGTCACGCCTTTCATGCTCCGCAATGACCGCATTTCTACGGCATTGACTTTACTTTATGCTTCTTCTGCCATACCCAACTTTCACTCCCGTACATTAAGGTAGGTGCCAGTACAGCGTCATGGACAGCCAAACTTGCCTTTTTCGACATGAATTGGCTCTCCATAACACTGCGAAGGGCACCGTTAACCTTATTACCCGCACTCACTCTTCTTTCAATATCTTTGTCAAACTTTCCATCACTTGAAAATAGAGATCCCAAATATACAAACTCATCCACTTGTTCAACTTTCTCACCGTCAATCATGCACTCACAAATTGTCCTTTCATTATTTTCGACTACCATTACTTTGGTCTTACTAGCATTCACTTTCATTTCTTTCCTTTTCAATGACTCATTCATACAATTAATCATCTGCTGCAATTCATATGCCGACGGTGCAAGAATAACTTGATCGTCAGCATATAAAAGGCATTTGATGATTAAACCACCCATATCTAGACCCCAATCACGACCTTTCAGATCTTCCAAACAACTGTCCATGAACAAATTGAACAGCCACGGAGACGCTACGCATACCTGTCTGACACCTCTATGGATGCCAAACCAGTCTGATTAGGTCCCGTTTACCCTGACACAGGCACTGGAATCATCATAAAGTGATTTCAAAGCCCGTACCAAGGTCTTGTCTAACCTGAACCGGGACAGCAGCAAGGTTCACAACTCATTCCTGGGTACCCAATGTAGATATATAATATGCATTAAGTAGATAAATTAGGTTATTTATCGCTTTTTAGTTATGTAGGTAGGTACTGCTTTTTTCTGGTTAGTTTTTGTTAATTTGTGTTTTTTTTGAAGTCGGATTATTTTTATTTTTTTAAAGTCAGTTTTATGCATTGGACAAACAGACTATACATTTCAAAGTGACGTCGATTTTATACAGTTCTTTATTAATTTAAGTATTAACCTGCTATTAGTCTTACATCACACCGTACATGAGAAGTTATAATTCACAATTTAACGTGTACTTGGTGGACTTTGAGGCGTCCTTCTAGTTAATACCTCAGTACATACTATCGCATAATATCCGTACATAGAGGCATACTCTGCACGTAATGGTATCGAAGCGAGGCCGGCGTACACCTATGTACCTACCTAGCACGGCGGCGGCGGCGGCGCCGGCGATGCGGCAACCGAGCGTCGTCGCCGCCGCGCCGCCGCCACCGCCGCTGCATCGATTATGGACTTACATAAAAACTTGCGATATTCACGCTTTCACTCTTATTTGCAGTTAGAAAATTAATTCGCAGCGATGGTCGGTAACACCCAATTCCTAAACAATTGTACTTTAAGCACATAGCCGAACGATCTCGGCCCCTAGATCTATATTGTATCGCAGACGTAGTACCGTTATGCTTCTTACTTATAACTTTAGTCCGTTTAATATGGTACAAAGTTAGCAAAAGTGAGTGAGCAACATGTAGTGTGGTCATTTAAAGTGTTCTTTCATCGGTTGGAAAAGAGTGTCAAATAATTTAACGATATTTGTGTTGGGTACGTAAAGTAGAAGCTAAGGTCGTATTGCTTCAAGGTGAGACACGCGAGAGCGCTCGAAGCGGCGCGCGCCACCAGGGTCGTCGCCCGTTCCCTGCGACCTGGCGGTTTCATACTGCCTCAAGGCATGCCCTGGACTACACTACCAAATATTGCCTGTCTACCAGGCACGAAATGCAGCTCTCTTCTACAGACATATAAATATCATCAGCAGCCATATTTCAAATCGTAATATTATGCAACAAAGTAAGTACGATACTTACAACGTGAACGCTGCTGTGCAGATTTCCCGTAATGGATGGCAAGTCAGGTTTGCGGTCATTCTTCTTGGCTTGCCTCTTCGCTTTGCCTTCGAAATAACGTTTCTGAAGAGCGGTGGTCTCCAGGTTTTGCTGCTCACAGGAACCCGTGAAAGACTGGTCGAAGCGAGGCACGCACTCCGTCTGCCGCCGCCTGTAAGACTCAATGCGACGCCTGCAACAAACAGAAATAGGTATACAATTAAAGTCCAACGTGCAAATAATACCAGCAGAAGCGAACTGGCGAACGGTTTGGTAATAAACAACTCTAATCTAGAATCCACCGATGCTCGGTGAGGCGCAACTCCCAGGCAGGGTCACCTTGACGCAATACTAATGCAGCAGACAGTGGATCGCGAAAAAAAAATCATTATTGTTTTTATTTTTTTCGTCCGGTTTCGGTGAAACATTCAAGGTTACTGTCAATCGTTTGTTGGTAACATATTCAAATGACAGGAACGAGCTTTATCCGATGCATGTAGTAAGTAAAATTATGGACGTGAATAATATATCGAGGAAAAAGCATGCATGTGTTTCTCGTTGAAGCTGTTCCACTTTAGATAATACTCGTGTTCTAACTTTATGTGGTTCACTTCAACATTAAACCGTTAACTTAAGCGACTAACCTAGTATATGGAATTGTACGATCGAGCTTATAGTGGTTCGAGCTTACACGGCGTACGTCACATTCTATCTACATATCTGTTCTCAAAATACACACATAATATGCGCCTGTTATTGAAATATCTTCGTCGAAAGCGAAATGCCAAATAAGAAAAAAAAATGCACTATTAGCACACCAACACCTTAACTCATATTTCTCATTCAAAAAGTAAAATTCCTGTGAAAATTAACTCTCTAATAAAAGAATTTAGGAATTCTTTAGCAAAAACATGTTTTAATTAATTGCTTCTTATTAATGTTTAACATGACATACAAAACTCATCAGCAACAAACTTCGTCCACATAGAATTTTATTATGTACATACATAAACATTGTATGTAACACGCCACACATGCTTCGTTCATGCAAGTAAAAAATGTGAACTCTACAATTAGAGGAACTTATATTTTGTTTCCATTTTCATTCTCGACTTATGCAGACATTTGAGATTCGTACAGTTATCATAATCATAGCATTTTTTATTTTTTATTGTTTTGCAATTAGCTCACTAACAATTAAAACATTTTACTGGTCGATTAAATATTACTAAGTAATAAAACCATAGACGTAGAATCCCGCCGCTACGCTCTATTTCGTACATTCTATTTCTATGAATAAAACTCTTGATTCATTGAGTCATCTAGTGAGATGACAGAGGTAATCCAGATAGGTAACAAATATTAGATAGTCAATGTCAGTACTGTCAGTCATATTTTTATGCACGGGGCAATCACAACGTAATACTTGACTAATGGCAAATGGGCCAGAGCCGGAGTCCACATGAAAAAGAAAAGAAAACGTAACTATAGTCGGATTTCTAATTAGATTCCAAAAAATCTACCAACAATGTGACACTGTCACTGTCATTAATGCCAATAATGTCAATGTGACGTACCATATATAACTAACCTTTGGTTCGGTTGGCTCTTATTTTATTCACGTCTTTTAATATAAAATGAGTAGCTGGTTAGGTACTGGCAGTTACGAGATATTTACATAACATTCTCAATTTCGTTACTTGTTTATAATCATAAATGCTACCTAGGTATATTTTCTTTGTAAAGCCTTGATGGTGCTAGCAGTAGAACATATTTGGGAGATTTCAGTCTGTCTATTAAACAATCCCTACTTATACAACAACCATTATTCACTCTTTGATATTTTACTAACAATATATTCTCAGCTCACAACATTAAATAATATAGTACTTACCTATTTATCTGAACTATTTTTTTAACAAGTTAGATTATTAAATGGATCTAAATAAAGGCATATTGTGTTAAAAGCCCATGTTATGAGGTAGAAAAATAAAACAGTTAGTATGATATTTTTACATACGTATATAATTTAATACATTTTACTCTGCGTCCGCCTTAATCGATCTCCCGCCAATAAACCTCTATGCCTAGTTGGACAAACAGTATTTATTAATATTGTATGCTGACACAGCTGAACTGACAATATTTGATTGACATAATTAACACTGAACATAAGAGCTAAGAAAGGAAAAAAAAAAGCACCATGTAGCTAACCTACAATATTTTCACGAATTTTATTCACAAACAAGATTCATGTGCCAGTAGGTAGCTCTATAAGTTAGGTGTAAAAATGTTGATAAGTTCAAGTCGCGGGTGAATAGGTACCTTCTGAACAAGTGTGCTCCATCGTAAACCACATCGCTGCTTAACATCAGGCAGGATGGTGATCAAACGCTTGTTCATAGTGATTAAAAAAAAATCTGCGAAGTTGCCATTACAAATTGTAAATAACTTCAACAAAATACCTAATTATGTTGAAATATTAATTAACACTTTGTAATTTCACGAAAGTAAGTGAGTGTTACAAGTCAGTAAACATGTTACCTATAACATTTCGTAGGGAAAAACTAGCTATATCCATTATCTAGTTAATTGTAGTACTACTATTTATCCAACTTATTCTAGCAACGGCAACCCCTGTTGGAATCTAATAAAAAATCCGACTATACCATAAGGTATTAAGACAAAAAGGTACGAAGACGATTGCTTTAATCACAATTACATTATGTCAAAAGTATGAAATAAGCCTATTTTGTACCTCCCTTGGTAAGCTGTTGTTTTTTACTGTCTTGACGTTGGCAACACTGATTAGATGTAGAAGTCATAATCACTAAAAACACCTTTACAAACCACCTAGTCATTCTTGTTACGTCTCCGATGTTGCGACGGGGTTATGTACATGTGAGGCATAAAAACAGCCAATCGTGGAATGTAACTCGGCCGACAGAGTACTTCAGCACTTTCCCCGAGAATAGCAAAGCGCATAGTTGCCAGCCGCTATGATGCCGTTGCCTCGCACCGCTCTGCACCAACAGTAGCACGCCTACAAGGGACCAAGTAATTATGAAGTGGCAAGTGGCGCCATGAGTGCACTTTCTCTGTCCGAGGGAAACCACAGGAGAAAACAGTCTAGGAGTAAAGAGATTGAACCACATCGTTTCATCAACAAGAGTAAGTGTGTGGAATAATTAAGAATGTATGTTTTTCATAACATGCATGTCAATAACAATTGCCACGTCGTTATTATGTCAGAGACAAACTAACGCCCCTGCTGGTTGGGAAGACTAGTTCAGAAGTTTGCAGTCATGATGACCCGTAGGTAGCTGATCTAATTTTAGCCCCAACTTTTAGTGCTTAGATGTTAAAACAAAGTGAATTACCGACAGATGGCAAGTTATACTCGATATTACCAATATTTCCTCCATATCGAGGCCGATGTACTAGTTACCAGAAACCGGCGAGCATGTATGGTTGTGGAAGAAGTGAAAGAGATTTGCCAGGACCGTGACAAGTCGAGGTCCATATTCTCTGCCCTCCGCCTGGGAAATGGGCATGACGTATACATATGTATGTATTTCCTCGACTCAGGTGGTCTATGAACATGGGCGAAACGCTATGACATAGTTTTCACATTCCAAACCAGCACGCTACCATTTCCTTGAAGGGGTTTCTGAAGAATTTATTATAACATTTAAAGCAATTACCATCCCATTTTTTCGCCATACGTATGGACGTATACAAACTTGATGATTAAAAACATATCCCGTCACATACATACACAAAAAAAATCGAATACTATCTACTATATAAAAATAAGTCGGGTTTTCCTCCCTGACGCTATAACTCCAGAACGCACGAACCGATTTCCACGGTTTTGCATTCGTTG